>JAEIGH010000250.1:27500-80000 GCA_018903575.1 Drosophila saltans | reverse complement strand
TAATAAAAGCACACGTCCCAAAAGATCCGTGTTTTAATTGCATGTATTAGCTCTAGAATTACCACAGTTATCCAAGTAACTGTTAACGATCTAAGGAACCATAACTGATATAATGAGCCTTTTGCGGTTTCACTTTTAATTCGTGTGTACTTAGACATGCATGGCTTAATCTTTGAGACAAGCATATAACTACTGGCAGGATCAACCAGAATAATGTTATTTATATATTATATGTACTGTTGATATATATATCAAACAGACATATTAGATTTGATTTGATTTTAAATGATACTTGACAATTTAATATATTTTTGAATAAAACAATAATATATATATATAAATTAGTTTCCATTTATTTTCGACGAATATGGCAATAATTTAATTGCACACATTTTCGTTCATTGACATATTTATTCATTAAATTTAATATATAATTATAAATTTCGTTCAAGAATATTTTTATTTTTTCACCTACATAATATATAATCACATTTCCATTTATTTAATTTATTCAATATATATATTTGAAATAAATAATTGTATTTCGATAGTAAATTCATAATTTACTTTAGTTTATCATTAATATAACAAATGTATTGTTAATTATATATTAAGCAAAAGTCATCAACGAACTTTAATAGGTTGGTTTTTTTTATTTTTACATAACAAAGAATGTATGCTGAAAAAGAAATAATAACTTGCATTTATAAGGTATTTACAGAATTCGCAAACAGGGAAGCCATTGAAAATAAAATAAATCCAGTGAAACTTTTATTTACAAATTCTGGGGATAAGCGTTAACGATAAATCCGGAACCAATTAATATGTAATATAAATTAAATACATAGAGCTTGGCAAGTTCCCTCATTATCTAAAATAGATAAGTAATGCCGCCGCCAAGTTATAATTGCGACACACTAATCATATATAGGGTAATTGTTATAATATAATAATTTACTATAACAAGTAATGAACATCAACTGTCCATTATGAGTAGGTTTTGTGCCACGTTTTCTATAAATCGACCATTTATGACCGAGGGTACCAATCACGTAACAATTTTCGTATGTATTTTTAATGAAGCAAGCAAGTCGTCCCTGCCGACATTGTGTATACCCTGTACCAACTAGTTATTATATTAAATGAAGTCAAACATCCTCGAAATAGCAATTAATTTCATAAATAATTTCTCTTAACATGCCGCAACAGCGACGCATGCTATCTCGCTCACTCTTTCCAGCTAATGTCGCCTTGGCACTTCAGTTCAAAATGCATCATTCGTATATCTCCGAATATTTATTGTCCGATTTCGACTAAATTTGAGTCAGATGATATGCACTATTGGCCACATAATATTAGGTGTGCCAAATAAGAATGTGATTCCTCAAAAACTGCTCTAATAATTCGATTTTTCTGAATTGCGGGGGGCGGAAGTGGGCGTGGCAAAAATTTTAAACTCTCTTGATCTGCGTAGTCACTAGACAAATGATCGAACAACCTCAAAATCGCAATCAATTCAAAACAAAGTTCCCTTTTACATGCAGCAGCAGCGAGCGCATGCTATCTCGCTCTTTCTTATCTGCCAATGCCGCCTTGGCATTTCAGTACAAAACGGATATAGGCATATCTCCGATGTTTATTGTCCGATTTCAACAAAATTTGGTCAGCTGGTCCAGTTTGGGTATATAATTAGGTGTACCAAGTAAGAATACGATATCTTGAAAGCAGCCCTAGTTATCGTTTTTTTTAAATTGCGGGGGGCGGAAGTGGGCGTGGCTAAAATATTAGAAACAAACTTGACCTGTGTAGACACTTAGACGGATGTTCACACCAAATTTGGTAGCTCTAGCTCTTATAGTCTCTGAGATCGCGTGGCTCATACGGACAGACGGACAGACGACAGACGGACGGACAGACGGACAGACGGACATGTCTCAATCGACTCGGCTGTTGATGCTGATCAAGAATATATATACTTTATGGGGTCGGAAACGCTTCCTTCTGCCTGTTACATACATTTTAGCGACTTTAATATACCCTTTTACCCTATGGGTACAGGGTATAAAAATACCTTAAGACTTCATAATTTTATATAAATAAATAGACATTGCCGATATTAAGTGTATTAAATCATATGAATATGATATATGTACATTTACTTCATTTAATATACCAACGCTCGACATCACACCACATATAGAGGTTTTTTGCCACGTTTTCTGTAAGTCGCGCAGTTATGAAGGAAGATACCACTCACGTAACAATTTTCATATGTATTTTTAAAAATACCTTAAGACTTCATACTTTTATATAAATAAATAGACATTGCCGATATTAAATGTATTAAATCATATGAATATGAGATATTTACTTTTAATTCATTTAATATACCAACGCTCGACATCACACCACATATAGAGGTTTTTTGCCACGTTTTCTGTAAGTCGCGCAGTTATGAAGGAAGGTACCACTCACGTAACAATTTTCATATGTATTTTTAAAAATACCTTAAGACTTCATAATTTTATATAAATAAATAGACATTGCCGATATTAAATGTATTAAATCATATGAATATGATATATGTACATTTACTTCATTTAATATACCAACGCTCGACATCACACCACATATAGAGGTTTTTTGCCATGTTTTCTGTAAGTCGCGCAGTTATGAAGGAAGATACCACTCACGTAACAATTTTCATATGTATTTTTAAAAATACCTTAAGACTTCATACTTTTATATAAATAAATAGACATTGCCGATATTAAATGTATTAAATCATATGAATATGAGATATTTACTTTTAATTCATTTAATATACCAACGCTCGACATCACACCACATATAGAGGTTTTTTGCCACGTTTTCTGTAAGTCGCGCAGTTATGAAGGAAGGTACCACTCACGTAACAATTTTCATATGTATTTTTAAAAATACCTTAAGACTTCATAATTTTATATAAATAAATAGACATTGCCGATATTAAATGTATTAAATCATATGAATATGATATATGTACATTTACTTCATTTAATATACCAACGCTCGACATCACACCACATATAGAGGTTTTTTGCCACGTTTTCTGTAAGTCGCGCAGTTATGAAGGAAGGTATCACTCACGTAACAATTTTCATATGTATTTTTAAAAATATCTTAAGACTTCATACTTTTATATAAATAAATA
Organism: Drosophila saltans; assembly: GCA_018903575.1. Classification (NCBI taxonomy): domain Eukaryota; kingdom Metazoa; phylum Arthropoda; class Insecta; order Diptera; family Drosophilidae; genus Drosophila; species Drosophila saltans. The sequence continues at coordinate 76,807 of JAEIGH010000250.1, read as the reverse complement.
GACATTGCCGATATTAAATGTATTAAATCATATGAATATGAGATATTTACTTTTAATTCATTTAATATACCAACGCTCGACATCACACCACATATATAGGTTTTGTGCCACGTTTTCTATAAATCGCGCAGTTATGAAGGAAAATACCATTTAACTAACAATTTAATATAAGAAATTTTCATTTAATATTGAATTCAATAATATATGAAATTTTCATTTAATATTCAATTCAATAGTATATGAAATTTTCATTTAATATTCAATAATATATGAAATTTTCATTTAATATTCAATTCAATAATATATGAAATTTTCATTTAATATTGAATTCAATAGTATATGAAATTTTCATTTAATATTTAATAATATATGAAATTTTCATTTAATATTCAATAATATATGAAATTTTCATTTAATATTCAATAATATGTATATGAAATTTTCATTTAATATTCAATAGTATATGAAATTTTCATTTAATATTCAATTCAATAGTATATGAAATTTTCATTTAATATTCAATAATATATGAAATTTTCATTTAATATTCAATTCAATAATATATGAAATTTCCATTTAATATTCAATATTATATGAAATTTTCATTTAATATTCAAAACAATAATATATGAAATTTTTCATTCAATATTCAATTCAATAATATATGAAATTTTCATTTAATATTCAATTCAATAGTATATTAAATTTTCATTTAATATTCAATAATATATGAAATTTTCATTTAATATTCAATTCAATAATATATGAAATTTTCATTTCATATTCAATAATATATGAAATTTTCATTTAATATTCAATTCAATAATATATGAAATTTTCATTTAATGTTCAATAATATATGAAATTTTCATTTAATATTCAGTTCAATAATATATGAAATTTTCATTTAATATTCAATAATATATGAAATTTTCATTTAATATTCAATTCAATAATATATGAAATTTTCATTTAACATTCAATAATATATGAAATTGTCATTTAATATTCAATTCAATAATATATGAAATTTTCATTTAATATTGAATTCAATAGTATATGAAATTTTCATTTAATATTCAATAATATATGAAATTTTCATTTAATATTCAATTTAATAATATATGAAATTTTCATTTAATATTCAATAATATATGAAATTTTCATTTAATATTCAATTCAATAATATATGAAATTTTCATTTAATATTCAATAATATATGAAATTTTCATTTAATATTCAATTCAATAATATATGAAATTTCCATTTAATTTTTAATTCAATAATATATGAAAATTTCATTTAATATTAAATTCAATAATATATGAAATTTTCATTTAATATTCAATTTTCATATGTATTATTTTAGTGTAATATTTAATAAATGTATTAAATTATTTATTATTGAGATATTTTAATTTATTTCATATAATTTATATATATAAATATTTATTTTTATATTATTTTATATGCTCGAAGAAATTTGTTTAATATATTTATGTTTTGTTCATTATTAGTAAATTAACCAATCACATCACTTCATAAACACTTATGTTCGGACTTAGTAAATTTTCGCCGTGTTGTTGAAATCCCCAAAAATAGTGTGCCTTTTTCCGTCAATTCCTTTTAATTTCAGTTTTTGCAATCATATAATATAATTCCCACTGAAGCATGATATGAGAGAGCTACTAACACTCATGTACACACAATTGCTTGCCGACAATTGAATATTGGTTAGAGGACTAAAGGGGTATCCAAAATTGCCTTTAAAAATCCATATGCATTATGGGATTTAGATATATTTGATAAAAAAGTGTTTATACTCTGTTTTCTTATATTTATATCTGATAAATATAATATTATCTGCAGGCTTCACTACTTGGTGGTGCCTTTCCGTCAATTCTTTTTAATTTCAGCTTTTGCAATCTCATATATGTATACTTCCCTATGAAGCTACTGAGAAAGCTATATATGACAATTTTTTATGGTTAGAACTAGCGGGCGGCGATATCGAATTGTCTTTATATATCTATATGGATTATTGGATATACATATATTTGATGAAAAAGTAGTGTATATACTTTGTTTTCTGATATATCTGATAAATATAATATTGTTTGCAGGCGCATCACTACTTGGTGTGGGGCCTTTCCGTCAATTCCTTTTAATTTCAGCTTCTGCAATCTCATATATGTATACTTCCCTATGAAGCAACTGAAAAAGCTTCACAGGTGGTTGTTATGTATGTACACTCGATTGTTGGCTGATAATTTGTATATGGTTAGAACTAGAGCGGCGGAGTTAGCTGACTAATATATTAACAACATGTTAAATATTGATAATTTTTAATATACTTTAAATCAATATATAATTTTCATCAATATGATTATAAATAAATAATTTATCTCATATCATATCATTATTTTGGTCAATATTAGGATTTTCAAGAAGTCCATTTTATATTCGTCACTAAAAATATGACATGTCAATTGGATACCCGTGCCTGGGCGGCGGCACATTTTGGTTGCAAAATTCTTTTCTGCATACCATTTTAATATAATATAATAATGGGAAAACCATTATTATAATTATATTCGAATCATCAAGCAAAGAATAAGCTTCAGTGGATCGCAGTATGGCAGCTGCTCAACCACTTACAACACCTTGCCTGTTACAAAAGTCGTTTACAATTGATTCTAGGCTTTGTCATTGTATTAAATAATGTTTTAATAAGTAACTAGCACGGCATCAGGTGATCGAAGATCCTCCCAATTTACTATGTCACAAATAACATTGGCATCACATCCATTGTCGTTTATAAAATAAACTTTTAATGGTTTAGAAGCCATACAATGCAAATTGCTCCTTATTTATCATTGCAGTCCAGCACGGATACGACCTTAGAGGCGTTCAGGCATAATCCAACGGACGTAGCGTCATACCACTGTTCGCTCGAACAAGTATTGTGCCATTGGTCCGTACCTGCGGTTCCTCTCGTACTACGCAGGAATGCTGTCGCAACAACGTGTTGTCATTGGTAGGGTAAAACTAACCTGTCTCACGACGGTCTAAACCCAGCTCACGTTCCCTTGCATGGGTGAACAATCCAAGGCTTGGTGAATTTTGCTTCACAATGGTAGGAAGAGCCGACATCGAAGGATCAAAAAGCGACGTCGCTATAAACGCTTGGCCGCCACAAGCCAGTTATCCCTATGGTAACTTTTCTGACACCTCTTGTTAAAAACTCTTTAAACCAAAAGGATCGATAGGCCGAGCTTTTGCTGTCCCTGTGTGTACTGAACACCGAGATCAAGTCAGCATTTGCCCTTTTGCTCTATGTGCGGTTTCTGTCCGCACTGAGCTGGCCTTGGGACACCTCCGTTATTATTTGAGAGATGTACCGCCCCAGTCAAACTCCCTACCTGACAATGTCCTTGAATTGGATCATACCTGAGTAATTGGAGTTATACCAAAAATTTCAAATTGAAAATACATAAATGCGTTCTCTTGTTAAAGAATTTGTTTGCGATTATATAACAAACTCGTGATACTTTGATCAAGAAGCTTGCATCAAAACCCAATACCATAAGATATAATAAATATATCCGTATAATGGCTAGGAAATGATACACGTTCCATTTAATCAAGTAAGTAAGGAAACAATAAGAGTAGTGGTATTTCATTGACGATATTAAACACAAGGAAAAATACCTCCCACTTATTCTACACCTCTTATGTCTCCTTACACTGCCAGATTAGAGTCAAGCTCAAAAGGGTCTTCTTTCCCCGCTAATTTTCCAAGCCCGTTCCCTTGGCTGTGGTTTCGCTAGATAGTAGATAGGGACAGTAGGAATCTCGTTAATCCATTCAATCGCGTCACTAATTAGATGACGAGGCATTTGGCCTTAAGAGAGTCATAGTTACTCCCGCCGTTGACCCGCGCTTACTTGAATTTCTTCACTTTGACATTCAGAGCACTGGGCAGAAATCACATTGTGTCAACACCCGCTAGGGTCACAATTAGACAGTCGGATTCCCCAAGTCCGTGCCAGTTCTGAATTGATTGGTAATTGATAATCGTTCTAATTTAAAAGAACTAATTAAAATTAATTACTATTCTTAAAAATTTTAGTAAGAAAGTTCCACAATTGGCTATGTAACTAAACTATCCGAGGAACAAATAACTATCATACATGATAGAAACTCTATTTACCCAGAACGAGCACATAAACCATGTTATTGTTTCCCAATCAAGCCCGACTATCTCAATCTTCAGAGCCAATCCAATTCCCGAAGTTACGGATCTAATTTGCCGACTTCCCTTACCTACATTATTCTATCGACTAGAGACTCTTCACCTTGGAGACCAGCTGCGGATATTGGTACGGCCTGTTGAGAAGTTTGCGTATCCCCACCATAAATTTTCAAGGTCCGAGGAGAAAATATCGACACAACAGTATATGTCATGCTCTTCTAGCCCATCTACCATATCTCTGTGAAAGACTTCCATGGTAGTACGGCTATAAAACAGAAAAGAAAACTCTTCCGATACCTCTCGACGGCTTCTTTATGGTCGTTCCTGTTGCCAGGATGAGCACGAGGCCCATATTTAATAACAAACGGATACTCAACAGGTTACGGAATTGGAACCGTATTCCCTTTCGTTCAAAATTATTCAAGTGTTTTATATTTGCAATATATAGATTATTATGACTTTATTAACTTGAAAATTTTCAGCTTTCGCCTTGAACTTAGGACCGACTAACTCGTGATCAACCACTGTTCCCACGAAACCCTTCTCCACTTCAGTCCTCCAAGGTCTCATTCGATTATTTGCTACTACCACCAAGATCTGTACCAATAGCGGCTCCATGCAGGCTTACGCCAAACACTTCTATGCACACCATTGTACCTTCCTACTCACTAAAGTTTCAAAATTTATATTATTAAATAATATAAATCATCTACTTTAGCGGTAATGTATAGGTATACAACTTAAGCGCCATCCATTTTAAGGGCTAGTTGCTTCGGCAGGTGAGTTGTTACACACTCCTTAGCGGATTTCGACTTCCATGATCACCGTCCTGCTGTTTTAAGCAACCAACGCCTTTCATGGTTTCTGTATGAGTTGTTAATTTGGGCACCGTAACATTACGTTTGGTTCATCCCACAGCGCCAGTTCTGCTTACCAAAAGTTGCCCACTGGGCACATTATATCATAACCTTAAACTTCATATCAAGAAAGTTAAGGTTCTTACCCATTTAAAGTTTGAGAATAGGTTAAGATCGTTTCGACCCTTACCAGATAAGATTATTTTATATAACATTTAAATGCACCAGCTATCCTGAGGGAAACTTCGGAAGGAAACAGCTACTAGATGGTTCGATTGGTCTTTCGCCCCTATACTCAATTCTGACAATCGATTTGGTTTCCCCTGACTTCAACCTGATCAAGTATACTTCACCACCTTTCGGGTCACAGCATATATGCTCAAGGTACGTTCTAGTTAGAGATATAAATAATATAAATAGAGCGAGAGAGCGAGACGGGAGTGGTGAACAGGGGAGCTTTCACCACGGCCTGTAATGCTAAGTAGTCTGTAATATGTAATGTTAAGTTAGATTAATTGCTTTTATAACGTGAGATCGAAAAGACGTGAATATAAAAACCTGTGAAGTGAATCTTTTGGAGTTCCTGGTTTCATTTGTGGAAAAAAGAAGGAAGATCCGCCGTACTACAAACATTTTGGTCCTTCGAGCCGGATACTCATCCAGAAGGAAGTTTTTTCTCTCAGATCAGGCCGATCTACTGACGTCAGCTCGCATCGGTGGATTTTTCCTCAACGCTGCAAAGAAAGTTAAGTGAAAACTTTTATTTGAAGTCCACGTAAATGTTGTCCGATTGCATGATTTATCACATAAGGTGTTAAATCAGGTAGCACTTCAGTTACACTCATTAAATGACATAAGGTCATTCTTCATTCTCCTTCATTTCTTTTTCCTTCAACTTTGTACTGCTTTCCAACGCAGCCATCTTTTTTCCAATCCCAGTTATGTATATACATATGTAAGTGTACATATGAACAGTTCATGATCATTTTTTCCTACATCAACTGTTCACACATCCATTCCTTCCAAGAAACGTACATATGTGCATACATAACTAAGTACATAAGGTACTTCCATACATACATACATATCTCCCCCAACAAGAAGTATATGTGCATTCAATATCAAACTTACCGTGTGTCGCCGTTTCCAATTTACAGCAAGTGAAGTGAACACTCCTCCGCGAGAAAAATTTGTGCTGTGACATCCTAAAATACGAACAAGAAAACATTTAGTGAAAACAAATTAATTTCGCGACAAAATAATTTAAACTTACCATTGTTTACATTTTGAGTCACACATATGTACGCACATACACGAATGTTCCGATTGTTCACCATTCCTACACTTGTTATCGGCTCCAGTTTCAAGGTTTACACGACGGCAATTTATTTTTTCGGTAACGCGAAACAAATGCGAAATTAACGCGAACGTCCAATAAAATAATTTCGCACTCGCATTGTTTTCGCGGCTCGAATTTAATAAATCCGAGCTTGCGTGTAATATTTAATGCACATATTTTTTTCCAATACACATTTCATCCATAATAAATATATTTTACATATTCCATAATATATTTTATAACATTCCGTACACACATAATATTCCATATACACACAAAATATTTTATACATTCCATATACATAATATATTTACACACATATCACATACCCACACATATAAATCCTAACACACACATATAATTTCTCCTACATTGAATTTACACAAACGCATTTTCATAATTATTTTTGGTGCAGGATTCCGAAATAAAAGAAAAAAAAACAAATAAAACATTGAAACATTTTATCAAAAAAAAGATTTTCTAATTAAGTGAACTAATTACGGATTTTTTTGCCTTCGTGTTGTTTGTTTCTTAAAATTCGAAATTCGCGCATAAAGAAAATTTTGTGAAACCGCCTCCAACGCTACAGCCGAGTCGTTTATTATTTTCTTTCCTGTGAGATTTGCCTATTTTTTTTCAAAAAAAATTTGTGACTAATCTTTCAGCTTAATCTTTTTACAAACGACTTTGAAGTTTGTTGACGGTGTATTTGTATTTCTACCGAGAACAAAAAAATCCATTCCAAGCTAACATCGGAAGAAATACAACGTACAGTTTAGATTTTTTTGCAATTTTTTCTTTTTGCGCAAACAACAACACGTAGCCGTCTATCCTTTTGCGACCCAAGTTCACAAAAAAGAAAATTTTATTAACGAATCACCACCAGCAAAATTTTTATGTGCATTTGTGTAAACCCGATTTATTGATATACATTCAACTATAATTTTGTCAATTAAAATATACAGTCCACATTTCGAAAATTCCTACATCACTAAAGTTCAACATTTCGAAAATTCTTACATCGATGAAAATTCCACAGTGTTTATAGATCCAATTTTTACAATTACTGCGAAGATTATTATACTCGATTCAAGTTCCATTGGCTTCGACATTTTCTACAATTCTTTTTACATTTTTTCGATCTTTAATTTTCAATTCTCAAATTCCTGTTGTCGTTGCGACACTGCTACGTCTAGCAACGGTCAAGAAAGACCGCGATTTATATTATGCCAATCGAGCAACCCAAGACTAGCGCTAAGTCAACTCGGCTCACTGTTCCTCCACGTTCTACATCGCCTGCGACCCCGACATCAAAACCAAGAAGTCTCGCTTCTCCTGCGACAATTAAACGTCATCCAAGTTCTGCTTGTCGTCTCCGAAAACTTCTCGAGCGTCAAGCCCATCTAGTTTAGAAACTGTGAAGCCAGTCCCGCACATCACCGTGTCCGCTCCTTCAGTCTCTACTCGTTCTGAAACGCAACGACGTATTCGTGTATCCAACATGGCTTTGGCTGACTTTATAGCTGCCAGTGATCGTATCAGCCGTTTCCAGAATATGATCACCACTCCGTCTGAGAACACAGTCACAATCTCCACACTGAAGATCCGACAGGATCACATTCGCTCCTTATGGGCAACAGCCGAACAAGAGTATGTTCGTTGTTCCAAAAGTATTCGGCAAGATGGTGACGCTGCAGATATTACGACCCTAGAAGCAAAATATGCTTATTGTTATGATGTTTATGAACGTTGCGCGTCTTTACTTACAGAGTCCATTGACCAGGCATCCATGCCAGCGCAGTTGCCAGTTCCTAGCGCTGCTTCGAGAGGCTGTAATCTTCCGCCATGTGATACAGAAATCTTTAGCGGGGATTTTTTGCGTTGGCCTACATTTAGAGACCTTTTCACCGCTGTCTACATAGACAATCCCCGGTTAACACCTGTCGAAAAGTTATTCCATTTGAATTCTAAAACAAGAGGTGATGCCAAGGCTCTAGTGGCTAAGTCTCCACTTACCAATGATGGTTTTGAATCAGCTTGGGGAGCCCTCTGTGAGCGGTTTGAGAATCCGAGACTTCTTGTCAATAGTCAGCTCAAAGTCCTGTTCGGCTTACTGCCCATTCCTACCGAGTCCGTTACATCGCTGAGAACGATGCTAAACACTTTCCAAGGATGCTTGCTAGCATTAAATCTCCACGGTGTCGACACATCTACTTGGGACAGCATGCTCGTTTTTTGGGCTAGCTCCAAGCTGCCCAAGGTTACCCGAGCTATGTGGGAGCAGTCTCTCCAAAATAAACGAGATATCCAATGTTGTCCGAATTAAATGCGTTTCTAGAAGATCGCGTCCTTACGTTGGAATCACTAGAAGATTCAATGACTGTGAGTGGTCAGCCATCGACAAGTCAATTCGTCCGAAAAGAGACCCAGAGGAATATTAAGACTTTTAAAACCAAGGTCTCGGTGGGCACGTCTACATGCAAGGTGTGTGCTAAGGAGAATCATCCAATCCGTCTGTGTCCTCGTTTTCTCCAAATGTCCATCAATGATAGAGTCACCCAGATTAGGCAACTCAAATTATGCCTTAATTGTTTCGCACGTCAGCATGAACTAAAAAGAATGTCCAAGTGCACATAATTGCTTCACGTGCAACGGTCGTCATAACACCCTACTTCATCGTGGTAACGGTGCGCCAGTGCCAGCGCTACCCAACTCAAACGCGAGGGGCAATCAAGCCAACGTTGTTTCAAACCTTCCGGCAGACCCACCTATTCGCACGCAAAGTTATTTTGCATCAAGTGCGAAGCGAGTCCTTTGGGAACCGCCATGGTTACCGTGCGTCATCAGGGAATATCCTATAGGGCTCGTGCTTTGATTCATCTAGGATCTGAAGGGAGTTTCATAACGGAGCGGCTTTTCAATCAAGTAAAACTTCCATTCAAAACAGTGACTGCCCACATATCTGGTCTGACCATGTCGACTCCCGCTCAAGCCCATAAGCTTTCTCAGCTCGTCATAGGTTCTCCATTGATGCCAGAACGGCGAGTGCCCACGTCTGCCTATGTCTTACCGTATTTGGCAGGCAATCTTCCGACGCATAGCATTAGCGAGAGTGCCTTAGAGAACCTGCCCAACTTGCCTCTTGCCGATCCGAATTTCCGTCACAGTGCCCAAATAGATTTACTGCTCGGGTCTGACGTGCTTCCGGCAATTTCCTTGAAGGGCAAGGAAACCAACATTTGTGGCACTCTTCTTGGAGAAGAGACCATATTCGGGTGGGTACTTACAGGGCCAGTTGACGAGTCCCAAATCGACCATCGGGCAATCTCCTCGTTTTCCACTCGAGTTATGCATCCCCCAGAGAGCCAATTAGATAAACTTCTCACAAAATTTTGGGAGGTGGAGGATCTCCCTGTGAGGAGAATGAAAGAGTCCGATTCCGATTGTGAGGAGAACTTCGTCCGAACCACCAAAAGAGACACCTCGGGACGATATATCGTCAGCCTTCCATTCCGAGAGCCTAGCAACATCCAGCTGGGTCATTCCAGGTCAGGTGCATTGGCCCAGTTCCTTCGGAACGAGAGCCGACTGAGCAAAAATCCAGAACTCAAAGCTCAGTATAACTCGGTGATCCAAGAGTACATAGACCTTGGTCATATGAGAAAGGTTAGTCCTGCAGACGGTAGCTCTGTATTTTACCTTCCACATCATGCGGTGTTTAAGCCAGAAAGCACCACTACTAAAGTTCGCGTAGTGTTCAACGCCTCCAGTTCCTCCACTAATGAGCAGAGTCTCAACGATGTCTTGCATACAGGACCGGTCCTCCAATCCGACCTAACCATGCAACTACTTAAGTGGAGATATTTCCGATTCGTTTTCAACGCCGATATTACCAAGATGTATCGGCAAATCCTTGTTGACCATCGACACACTCCGTTTCAGCGGACAGCACACCAAATGGCGAATTAAGCGATTTCGAGCTAAAAACCGTCACATTTGGAGTAAATTGTGCCCCCTTCCTTGCGTCCTTACGTTGGAATCACTAGAAGATTCAATGACTGTGAGTGGTCAGCCATCGACAAGTCAATTCGTCCGAAAAGAGACCCAGAGGAATATTAAGACTTTTAAAACCAAGGTCTCGGTGGGCACGTCTACATGCAAGGTGTGTGCTAAGGAGAATCATCCAATCCGTCTGTGTCCTCGTTTTCTCCAAATGTCCATCAATGATAGAGTCACCCAGATTAGGCAACTCAAATTATGCCTTAATTGTTTCGCACGTCAGCATGAACTAAAAGAATGTCCAAGTGCACATAATTGCTTCACGTGCAACGGTCGTCATAACACCCTACTTCATCGTGGTAACGGTGCGCCAGTGCCAGCGCTACCCAACTCAAACGCGAGGGGCAATCAAGCCAACGTTGTTTCAAACCTTCCGGCAGACCCACCTATTCGCACGCAAAGTTATTTTGCATCAAGTGCGAAGCGAGTCCTTTTGGGAACCGCCATGGTTACCGTGCGTCATCAGGGAATATCCTATAGGGCTCGTGCTTTGATTCATCTAGGATCTGAAGGGAGTTTCATAACGGAGCGGCTTTTCAATCAAGTAAAACTTCCATTCAAAACAGTGACTGCCCACATATCTGGTCTGACCATGTCGACTCCCGCTCAAGCCCATAAGCTTTCTCAGCTCGTCATAGGTTCTCCATTGATGCCAGAACGGCGAGTGCCCACGTCTGCCTATGTCTTACCGTATTTGGCAGGCAATCTTCCGACACATAGCATTAGCGAGAGTGCCTTAGAGAACCTGCCCAACTTGCCTCTTGCCGATCCGAATTTCCGTCACAGTGCCCAAATAGATTTACTGCTCGGGTCTGACGTGCTTCCGGCAATTTCCTTGAAGGGCAAGGAAACCAACATTTGTGGCACTCTTCTTGGAGAAGAGACCATATTCGGGTGGGTACTTACAGGGCCAGTTGACGAGTCCCAAATCGACCATCGGGCAATCTCCTCGTTTTCCACTCGAGTTATGCATCCCCCAGAGAGCCAATTAGATAAACTTCTCACAAAATTTTGGGAGGTGGAGGATCTCCCTGTGAGGAGAATGAAAGAGTCCGATTCCGATTGTGAGGAGAACTTCGTCCGAACCACCAAAAGAGACACCTCGGGACGATATATCGTCAGCCTTCCATTCCGAGAGCCTAGCAACATCCAGCTGGGTCATTCCAGGTCAGGTGCATTGGCCCAGTTCCTTCGGAACGAGAGCCGACTGAGCAAAAATCCAGAACTCAAAGCTCAGTATAACTCGGTGATCCAAGAGTACATAGACCTTGGTCATATGAGAAAGGTTAGTCCTGCAGACGGTAGCTCTGTATTTTACCTTCCACATCATGCGGTGTTTAAGCCAGAAAGCACCACTACTAAAGTTCGCGTAGTGTTCAACGCCTCCAGTTCCTCCACTAATGAGCAGAGTCTCAACGATGTCTTGCATACAGGACCGGTCCTCCAATCCGACCTAACCATGCAACTACTTAAGTGGAGATATTTCCGATTCGTTTTCAACGCCGATATTACCAAGATGTATCGGCAAATCCTTGTTGACCATCGACACACTCCGTTTCAGCGGACAGCACACCAAATGGCGAATTAAGCGATTTCGAGCTAAAAACCGTCACATTTGGAGTAAATTGTGCCCCCTTCCTTGCGATTCGAGTCCTCCAACAACTAGCAAGTGATGTGGAATCACAATATCCTAGAGCTAGTGAAGTTATTCGCAGTTTCATGTACGTGGATGACGTACTAGCCGGTGCCCACACGCAACACGAGGCCTGTGCGGCTATTAAAGAGCTGTCATGTGCGATGGAGTCCGCTGGTTTCCCCCTACGAAAGTGGACGGCCAATCATAAGCCGCTTCTGCGTGACATTCCGTCAGGCCACCTGTTAAATTCCGAGTTTCTCGAAATTGATGACGCTAGCGTAACCAAGACGCTGGGGATTCGATGGAGAGTCACTACTGACGAGTTTTTCTTCGTTCCTTCTCCACTGGAGCAAAAATCCTCCTACTCGAAGCGCGAGGTTTTGTCCCAAATTTCTAAATTGTTCGATCCAGCAGGCTGGTTATCTCCTTTCATTGTGCGTGCCAAGATGTTTATGCAAACTTTGTGGCTACGTGAGCTCCGTTGGGATGATCCACTTCCGTCCGATCTTGACCAACAGTGGAGCCAGTTTGTGACCAATTACCAGTCACTCAACGAAATCCGTATTCCCAGATGGGTACACTGTCAACCAAAGGTCCACATTGAGCATCACGGGTTCTGTGATGCATCCGAGCGAGCGTATGGTGCATTGCTGTATGTTCGAGCTGTGATAGGGAATCACAGCTTCGCGAATCTCCTTACCTCCAAGACAAGAGTGGCTATAGTGAAAACCGTTTCTCTCCCTCGATTAGAATTGTGCGGAGCAGTCCTCTTGGCTGAGATGACTACTGCAATTCTCCGTTACATGCCGGTAGATAATCCTGATCTCCATCTGTGGACAGACTCCACCATTGTGTTGTCCTGGCTTCAGAAACCTCCGTGCAGATGGACCACATTCGTAGCAAATCGAGTAGCGAAAATAACACAGATCTGCGACGCCCAACAATGGCATCATGTTCGGTCAGAACACAACCCCGCCGATTTGGCAAGTAGAGGTGTCTCATCCAGTGCGTTAGCGCAGTCAGACCTGTGGTGGCACGGCCCAGAGTGGTAAGCATTGCCTCGCCACCAATGGCCGCCGGCACTTGAGTCTATCCCAGAGACTGACGTCGAACAAAAGACCATTAAGGTGCATTCCACTAAGATCGCGCCGACGGATGAGTTCCTCGACCGTTTCTCCGACTTTAGCCGAGCATAGCGCGTTTCTGCGTACATTCTGCGTTTCATCCGCCATTGTCGCAAAGGTCCCAGGGCGACCTCACTTCAACTTTCCCAAGGCGACCTGGCAGCAGCAGAGCAAGCGCTCATTATTTCGACTCAGCGTCGAGCATACGCTGAGGAATACCAAAGTCTAAGCAACAAGCAACAAATAGACTCTCGTAGCTCCATACTTTCCTTAAATCCATTTCTTGACCACCATGGCATTATCCGAGCCAGCGGACGGGTTAAAAATTCCAGCTCTCTGCGGTATGATGAACGTCATCCTGTTCTTCTGCCGTATGACAGCCGTTTTGCTCGACTCCTTACTGATTTCACCCTTCGCATAACGTTGCATGGGGGGAATCAGCTCATGATCCGTATCATCCGCGCGATTTGGATTCCCAAGATTCGAAATTTGGACTAAGTCCTGTAAGATCTGTATCATATACAGAAAGCATCTCCAAACGCAGCTAATGGGAGATCTGCCCAAAGAGCGGTCTTCCTTTTCCAGGCCATTCACCTACACGGGAGTGGATTTTGCCGGCCCGTTCGATATAAAAAATTACACAGGACGGGCCTGTCTCATTACAAAGGGGTATGTGTGTGTGTTTGTGTGTTTTAGCACCAAGGCTATCCACTTGGAATGCACATCCGACCTGACGACTGAGAAGTTCCTGGCCGCGTTGGCGCGGTTTATAGGTCGCAGAGGATGTCCGCAAAGCATTTATTCTGATAACGGCAAGACCTTTGTTGGCGCCGAGAAACTTCTCTCTAAAGAGTTTCTGGAGTCAGTGGCATCCGCAGCGGCAAGTCGGTACAGCCACCATAAGCTAGACTGGCGTTTCATCCCGCCCGGAGCATCGCATATGGGTGGCTTATGGGAAGCTGGAGTCAAAAGTTTTAAGACTCTGCCCCGTAAATCTCCTGGCTCCTTTATCAGATGACCCTACAGAACTCCTCTCACTGACACCCGGTCATTTCCTGATCGGAGCGCCTCTCCTGTCAGCTCCTGAAGCTGAAATCCCTCAGCTCGCCGAGTCCATCCACAACCGATGGCGGCGCCTTAAGGCTCTGAACCAGCAACTTTGCCTGCGCTGGAAGGAGGAGTATCTGAAGGAGATGCACAAGAGGCACAAATGGCAACGACCCATGAGAGATCTCCAGATCAACGACATGGTTGTCGTTAAAGAGGACAACTTGCCACCTAACGAGTGGCGACTCGGTCGAATCCAGGCAGTTCATCCTGGCGCCGACGAGCGAGTTCGCGTTGTCGACTTGCTGACCACGCGAGGCCCTATCCGAAGGCCCGTCACCAAACTATTGTTGCTTCCCTCCTGTAGCGAATAATTTCCTCCTCCTACTTGCGGCTCTTTCCAATTATTGTCATTCCTTGGCTAATCCGAAACTTTTTATTTCTAGCCCTCTTTTTCCAGTTTTTGTTCTTCATCACAAGACCAGCAATGGCACCACGTCCACGCCAACGCCGCAAACCCTCCGAGGAGACACGCTCTCACACCTTTCGGTGTCGGGTGTGTCGAGGAGTCCACCCCTTGAAAAGGTGCAAGCGTTTCCTCAAGCTGGCTACGGAGAAGAGGCTCCGAGCGGTTTTAATCAATAAATACTGCTCGAATTGCTTGGCCCATGAGCATTCGTGCAAGTCCTGCCGCAGTGGAAAGCGATGCCAGAAATGCGACCAGCGGCACCATACGTTGCTGCACGACGATGAGCGTCGTTCGACATCGCGGGAGCCGCCAGCCGCCTCCTCCAGGAAAGCCTCCAAACCCTCCGTTGCTCCTCCCTCGCTCACAGGACTCCTAAACCTGTCATCCACGTTGGTGATGCCCACGGCGACCATAATTATTGTTGTTGGCACGAAAACATTTCGCACACGAGCGCTGCTCGACCCCTGCACGCCGGTCAGCCGTATCCGGGCATCCCTTGCCGCCAGTTTCGGTTTGCCGACGGTCCATCTGGGGGCCGATCGGATTTGCACGGCAGTAGTCAAGTCGGCAGTGGAGACTGACGTCGAGCTCAACGTCGCCTTCCAGGTGGATTCGGCCCTCCAGTTCCGGACAGCCGCTCGGCCCGTCCATGACAGCGTGTGCCAGCGGTTCGCGGACCTGAGGCTGGCGGATGAGCGCTTCCACGCTCCGGCCTCCATCTTCGTGGTGTTGGGCGGTGACGTATACCCCCGAGTCGTACGGGCAGATTGCCGCGCGCGTCGAGACGGATTCCCCGTGGCCCAGCGCACCATCTTCGGGTGGACACTGGCCGGTAGCTGCCCACACCCTTGAAGCATTCGCAATCAGGATATTGCAAGGGGGCCGGGACGTCTACGTCACCAATGACGTAGAGAGCGAGAGAGCGAGACGGGAGTGGTGAACAGGGGAGCTTTCACCACGGCCTGTAATGCTAAGTAGTCTGTAATATGTAATGTTAAGTTAGATTAATTGCTTTTATAACGTGAGATCGAAAAGACGTGAATATAAAAACCTGTGAAGTGAATCTTTTGGAGTTCCTGGTTTCATTTGTGGAAAAAACAAGGAATTTCCGCCCTACTACAAACAAATATTATTACACATAACTTTTTAGAACGCCCCGGGATTGTGTTAATTAACTATAAATAGTTAAAAAACTAATCCCATTATTGGTCAAGTTAATTATGCTATTAGGTTTATATCCCAATATCTTGCACATATGTTAGACTCCTTGCTCCGTGTTTCAAGACGGGTCCCGAAGGTATCCTGAATCTTTCGCATTGTTAATCATACATCAATTAATGACATTTATTTTATGTTAAATTGCAAGCAAAATAATTTAAATAAACTATAAGTCATATTTTATGATAAATTTGGTTTATATTAATAGATTACAATGTCCTTATATGGAAAAAATGCACACTATTATTATAATATTATTTAAATAGTACAATTTTAATGATGAATTTTCCATAACGGATATTCAGGTTCATCGGGCTTAACCTCTAAGCAGTTTCACGTACTATTTAACTCTCTATTCAGAGTTCTTTTCAACTTTCCCTCACGGTACTTGTTTACTATCGGTCTCATGGTTATATTTAGTTTTAGATGGAGTTTACCACCCACTTAGTGCTGCACTATCAAGCAACACGACTCTTTGGAAACACCATCTAGTAATCATTAATGTTATACGGGCCTGGTACCCTCTATGGGTAAATGGCCTCATTTAAGAAGGACTTAAATCATTAATTTCTCATACTAGAATATTGATGCTCCATACACTGCATCTCACATTTGCCATAAAGACAAAGTGACTTAGTGCTGAACTATTTTCTTTTCGCTCGCCGCTACTAAGAAAATCCTTGTTAGTTTCTTTTCCTCCCCTAATTAAAATGCTTAAATTCAGGGGGTAGTCCCATATGAGTTGAGGTTGTATATACACAAATATAAATATATAATTTTCTTTTATATATTGAAACCATTAATATATTTCTATTATGTGAAGAATAATAATATTTACTTAATTTTTTTTTTTTTTTCATAACAAATCATTAATAAGAGGCAATTCTAGATGAAAAAAAAAACATTTTTTTTTTTTGCTAGACATTCCTCAGTATTATAAGAATTGAAAATGAAATTAATATACATCTTCGTTTTTCTCATACTTGAGAGATAATGTGTTTCATTTATAATTAATATTATGAAAATTTATTATATTAAATATAAAAATTTCCAATAATATACCATGTGTTTTAAAATTTTGTAAAATATTAAAACAACTTATTGAGCATAGTCTTACAACCCTCAACCATATGTAGTCCAAGCAGCACTCTAAAATAAATTAAAGTACCATAACAGCATGGACTGCGATATGCGTTCAAAATGTCGATGTTCATGTGTCCTGCAGTTCACACGATGACGCACAGTTTGCTGCGTTCTTCATCGACCCATGAGCCGAGTGATCCACCGCTTAGAGTGAATATATTTAGTTTTTATTTCATTACGTCATTAAAATTTTTATTGAAAGAAATTAAAAATACACCATTTTACTGGCATATATCAATTCCTTCAATAAATTCTTTATCCCAATATAATGCTGCGAAATGTCTTAGTTTTACATAATTGATTGCATACTGGTGTTGTTGAATAATATATATTAAATTTTTGCATTATTGTATACGATCGACATATGTAAAACATTAACCTTTATAAACCAGGTACAACATTTTATTCTTGGGTTGTTGCTTTAACCATTGTATGCAAATAAACCAATAATAAGCAATACAATACGCAACGCGTGTACATTGTGGTACATATACACGCCGAAAAATAATAATGTTTTAATTTTGCATATTTAAGTTTATATTGAATATAACAATATTATTTTTTCGTATTTTTAAATTTGGTGTTATATATATATTTAATAACGGTTGGAACATACAATAATGATCCTTCCGCAGGTTCACCTACGGAAACCTTGTTACGACTTTTACTTCCTCTAAATAATCAAGTTCGGTCAACTTTTGCGAAACAACCGTAACACACAAGGCGTCACAGTGATCACGTCCGGAGACCTCACTAAATAATTCAATCGGTAGTAGCGACGGGCGGTGTGCACAAAGGGCAGGGACGTAATCAATGCGAGTTAATGACTCACACTTACTAGGAATTCCAAGTTCATGTGAACAGTTTCAGTTCACAATCCCAAGCATGAAAGTGGTTCAGCGGTTTACCCGGACCTCTCGGTCTAGGAAATACACGTTGATACTTTCATTGTAGCGCGCGTGCAGCCCAGGACATCTAAGGGCATCACAGACCTGTTATTGCTCAATCTCATTATTGCTAGACGCAATTTGTCCATTTAAGAAGCTAGTGTCCTTATAATGGGACAAACCAACAGGTACGGCTCCACTTATATAAACACATTCAAACACAATAAACATTTTACTGCCACCATGAATGAAGGCAATATAAGCTTCAACACCATAATCCTGAAGATATCTATTTAATATATTTGAGTCTCGTTCGTTATCGGAATTAACCAGACAAATCACTCCACGAACTAAGAACGGCCATGCACCACCACCCATAGATTCGAGAAAGAGCTATCAATCTGTCTTACACACTTATGTTCGGACCTGGTAAGTTTTCCCGTGTTGAGTCAAATTAAGCCGCAGGCTCCACTCCTGGTGGTGCCCTTCCGTCAATTCCTTTAAGTTTCAGCTTTGCAACCATACTTCCCCCGGAGCCCAAAAGCTTTGGTTTCCCGGGAAGCGACTGAGAGAGCCATAAAAGTAGCTACACCCAATTGCTAGCTGGCATCGTTTATGGTTAGAACTAGGGCGGTATCTGATCGCCTTCGAACCTCTAACTTTCGTTCTTGATTAATGAAAACATCTTTGGCAAATGCTTTCGCTTAAGTTAGTCTTACGACGGTCCAAGAATTTCACCTCTCGCGTCGTAATACTAATGCCCCCAAACTGCTTCTATTAATCATTACCTCTTGATCTGAAAACCAATGAAAGCAGAACAGAGGTCTTATTTCATTATCCCATGCACAGAATATTCAGGCATTTGAAGCCTGCTTTAAGCACTCTAATTTGTTCAAAGTAATTGTACCGGCCCACAATAACACTCGATGAAGAGCACTAATGCAGGTTTTTAAATAGGAGGAATATATAAAAAAATACAAGTACTTAATTATATATAAGAACTCCACCGATAATACGCTTACATACATAAAGGTATAGTACTAACTACAATTGTAAGTTGTACTACCCGTATGAAGCACAAGTTCAACTACGAACGTTTTAACCGCAACAACTTTAATATACGCTATTGGAGCTGGAATTACCGCGGCTGCTGGCACCAGACTTGCCCTCCAATTGGTCCTTGTTAAAGGATTTAAAGTGTACTCATTCCAATTACAGGGCCTCGGATATGAGTCCTGTATTGTTATTTTTCGTCACTACCTCCCCGAGCTGGGAGTGGGTAATTTACGCGCCTGCTGCCTTCCTTAGATGTGGTAGCCGTTTCTCAGGCTCCCTCTCCGGAATCGAACCCTGATTCCCCGTTACCCGTTGCAACCATGGTAGTCCTAGATACTACCATCAAAAGTTGATAGGGCAGACATTTGAAAGATCTGTCGTCGGTACAAGACCATACGATCTGCATGTTATCTAGAGTTCAACCAATATAACGATCAAATGATCGCTTGGTTTTAGCCTAATAAAAGCACACGTCCCAAAAGATCCGTGTTTTAATTGCATGTATTAGCTCTAGAATTACCACAGTTATCCAAGTAACTGTTAACGATCTAAGGAACCATAACTGATATAATGAGCCTTTTGCGGTTTCACTTTTAATTCGTGTGTACTTAGACATGCATGGCTTAATCTTTGAGACAAGCATATAACTACTGGCAGGATCAACCAGAATAATGTTATTTATATATTATATGTATTGTTGATATATATATCAAACAGACATATTAGATTTGATTTGATTTTAAATGATACTTGACAATTTAATATATTTTTGAATAAAACAATAATATATATATATAAATTAGTTTCCATTTATTTTCGACGAATATGGCAATAATTTAATTGCACACATTTTCGTTCATTGACATATTTATTCATTAAATTTAATATATAATTATAAATTTCGTTCAAGAATATTTTTATTTTTTCACCTACATAAAAATACTTTTGGGCAGAATGTTGCTGGTGCTGGAGGACGACTGCGTATTACCTGCTCACCAATTTGGATTTAGAGTACACCATGGCACTCCCGAGCAATGTCACCGAATCGTACAAGAAATTATAAATACATTCGAAGAAAAAAAATACAGCTCTTCAGTCTTTCTTGATGTCAAACAGGCTTTCGATCGCGTCTGGTACCCTGGCTTGCTATACAAACTGAAAGTCCTACTTCCATCACCATATTATCTGTTCTTTAAGTCATACCTAAGCAACAGAAGATTCTACGTAAGGTGTGAATATGACGTATCGAGAATAGGATGCATTAATGCGGGAATTCCGCAAGGTAGTGTACTTGGCCCCGTCCTCTACACACTGTACACAGCTGATTTACCCTTTTATTGAGAACAATCAGCTCCTTGCAGCTACCTATGCCGATGACACAGCTTTTATAGCCACGTTCACAGACCCGATTGAAGCATCCGAGATTATTCAAGAACAATTAAATATTCTTGAGCCCTGGCTTACAAGATGGAACATTGCTGTCAACCCAGAAAAGTCAGCACATATCACATTCTCAACACGCCGACAAAATTGCCCCTCTGTTTGCTTATATGGCACACCTCTGCCAACAGTTCAGACAGTGAAATATCTCGGTATCACACTAGACAGACGACTCAATTGGAAAGCCCACATTAAGAGCAAAAAAACGCAGCTTAATTTAAAAATGTACAAGATGAATTGGTTACTTGGTACTAGGTCACAACTCAGCCTGAACAACAAGCTTCTACTTTACAAGACGATCCTGAAGCCAATTTGGACGTACGGAATTCATTTGTGGGGCACAGCATCCAACTCCAACATCGAGATCCTCCAAAGATTCCAAAACAAATTACTACGTAGGTTTGTGAATGCTCCTTGGTTTGTCAGAAACTCTATCATACACAGAGACCTGGAGATGCCCTCTATTAAGTCAGAGATCCAAAGACTGAGCGACCGTTACTGCGAGAGACTTGAAAACCATGAAAACTATCTGGCACTTAATCTCCTGGACAATAGTCAACACATCAGAAGACTCAAGAGAAACCACCCACTTGATTTCCAATTCAGACCACAAGATGACTGGTAGAGCCTCTGTAACCAACTTAAGTTGGCGTCGGTCGTAAGCGCCTGGCTCCAATATTATTTCTGTCAATCTTAATTCTCAAACAATTTGTTCATTGTCTAACGACAGATTACAAATACAAAATAAATTTAAAAAAAAAAAAAAAAAAATTAATATTCAAAACAATAATATATGAAATTTTTATTCAATATTCAATTCAATAATATATGAAATTTTAATCTAATATTCAATTCAATAATATATGAATTTTTCATTTAATATTCAATAACATATGAAATTTTCATTTAATATTCAATTCGATAATACATGAAATTTTCATTTAATATTCAATTCAATAGTATATGAAATTTTCATTTAATATACAATAGTATATGAAATTTTCATTTAATATTCAATTCAATAATATATGAAATTTTCATCTAATGTTGAATTCAATAGTATATGAAATTTTCATTTAATATTCAATTCAATAATACATGAAATTTTCATTTAATATTCAATTCAATAGTATATGAAATTTTCATTTAATATTCAATAGTATATGAAATTTTCATTTAATATTCAATTCAATAATATATGAAATTTCCATTTAATATTCAATTCAATAGTATATGAAATTTCCATTTAATATTCAATAGTATATGAAATTTTCATTTAATATTCAATTCAATAAAATATGAAATTTCCATTTAATATTCAATTCAATAGTATATGAAATTTCCATTTAATATTCAATAGTATATGAAATTTTCATTTAATATTCAATTCAATAAAATATGAAATTTCCATTTAATATTCAATAACATATGAAATTTTCATTTAATATTTAATTCAATAATATATGAAATTTTCATTTAATATTCAATTCAATAATATATGAAATTTTCATTTAATATTCAATTCAATAATATATGAAATTTTCATTTAATATTCAATAGTATGTGAAATTTTCATTTAATATTTAATAGTATATGAAATTTTCATTTAATATTCAATTCAATAATATATGAAATTTCCATTTAATATTCAATTCAATAGTATATGAAATTTCCATTTAATATTCAATAGTATATGAAATTTTCATTTAATATTCAATTCAATAATATATGAAATTTCCATTCAATATTCAATACACTTATGAAATTTTCATTTAATATTCAATTCAATAATATATGAAATTTTCATTTAATATTCAATTCAATAATATATGAATTTTTCATTTAATATTGTAGTAGGCTACATATAAATCCCTTGGTCTACTTATGTACATATATAATACTTATTTTCTTACTTTAATAATAACGCTAATCCAATACATATATAAAAGAACCCTATTATATAAGCAATAACCTGTATTATGTAGCGATTAAGTTATATCGATATCAACGCTGTGATATCGATGACTTTTAAAGGAGACAACGCTGGTTCCGGTTAGATCTATATAAAAGCTTGCAGCGACCAGACGTGTATTTAAGAAAAGAATAAAATATAAAGCCATCCGTTTGGGAATTTATATTAAAGCTGAGAAAAGAATAAACAATTATAACTCTTACAATCTCAGAAGTGGTTCTTACTCGCCATGAACGAAGTCAACTTTAATTTGTGTTCCGTAGTGATTTTAAAGCAGTGGCTACAGAGTCTCGGTCTGCCAACAACGGTCACTAGAGCCGAAATTATGGCCCGTCTGCTTGAAATTCCGCTAGAGCAGCGTGGAAGTCCACCGGAGTCTCAGCAAGCTGAAAACGTTGAGCAGGAGGGAAACCTTGATCAGCCCCTAGCTCAACATGTCGATGCGGAGCTACCGCATGAGGACGAGACTGAAGCTGTCGAACAACAAATCAGCGCTCAGCCAGAACAAATGGAAGCATTAAACGATGAAGCTGCAACATTGGTACAGTTACGTGAAGAACTCAATGCTACCAAAATCATGCTGCAGAAGTTGTGTCTCGAGGTTTCAGATCGAGCACAGGGAAATCTTACAGTCGATTGCCTTGACAGCATTAATGACGTCAACACCAACTGCAGTGGCAACGCTGGAAATATCAACGAGCACATTGGCACCGCCAGTGTTGAACAGCGATCCAATCAAATGTTAAACAAGTTATTGCATTCACCAGCAGCAGCTCTGTCGCTAGCAAAGGAAGTCGCTATGGATTATAATGGGGACACTTGTGCTCGCGCTTGGATTTCTCAGATGCAAAATATTTCGCAAATATATAACTTGGATGTTGTATGCATGCGGATGCTGTTTATCGCTAAGCTAAAGGGTAAAGCACAACAGTGGCTGCACAACAGTGCGACACGTATTCTCGAGCCGGTCGATCAGCTGTTTGACCAACTTTACTTGGCATTTGGAAATAAAACGTCGAAAGCTGAGGCTAGAAGCAAATTTCAGTATCGCAAGTGGCTAGCCAGCGAGAATTTTGGTTCTTATTTCGATGAAAAGATGAGGCTGGCTGATGACATCAACATCGATATGGAGGAACTGTTGGAGTGCATCATTGACGGAATATCATCCAAAAGTTTGCGCGATCAAGCACGTATCCAGTGTTTTTCGGATCCAAGGCAAATCCTTCAGGCGTTTTCATCAGTGCGTCTACCGGAGTTAAAGAAACATCCTAATCCAACACAATCGGGCAGAGAGTCTTATAACAGCGTCAATAAGGATGTGCGTTGCGTGAATTGCAATTCCAAGGGTCATCTAGCAATTAATTGCCATAAACCGAAAAGGGAGCGAGGATCTTGCTACGCTTGTGGTGTTTTTGGCCATTTTGTTGCCCAATGTCCGGAGAGGAAGAGTGCGACTGGCAACCAATATGTAAGAATATTCAATATATATTTTTGTCAAAAATCTAGATCTCCATTAATTGCAGCGTGCCTCCTAGACTCTGGAAGCTCTATTTCTTTTGTTAAAAAACGTCATATATCAAGTCACCTAACACTGGAGCCAGTAATGAAAGAATATTTCGGTTTAAATCAAAGCCAATTAAACATATTTGGAAAAACCTTATGTTATGTATTGAAAGGATCAATAAAATGTTATTTTTATTTAAATGTAGTACCAAATGAGTCTATGAGTCACGATGTAGTTCTTGGAAGAGACTTTTTAACGGCATGTAATTTGAAACTTAATCTAAGCGCACTGAAATTGGTTACAGTACAAAAAGTGGAGACTGAAAACAGAGAAGATACAAATAATTCTAACTTAAACTATAGTAAACAGTTAGATGAGACAGTTACAAAACAGTTAGATGAGACAGTTACAAAACAGTTAGATGAAACAGTCAGTAAACAATTAGATGAAACAGTTAGTAAACAAGTAGTTAAAATAGTAAGTAAACAGTTAGAGGAAGCAGTTAGTATAGAATTAAATAAAACAGATAGTACAGAGTTAAAAAAAAAAATAGGATACAGTCTGATAGGACGTTAAATGAGCAGAGACACGAAATACTTACTATTCAATCAAATAAAAAATTTATCGAGGAAGAATTAGATAAAGTCGTCAAGGACTTATCAAATATTAATTACACTGAAGACACAATTGATGATTATAATTGGGACGAAAAACTGAATTATGATACCAAATGTAAACTGAGACAAATAATTAAAATTTATTCTTTAAATGCGACAATCCCAGAAGAGCCAATGACTAGATGTGAAATCAAATTAAATTTAGAAAAATCGAAACCCTTTAGTTGTTCTCCCAGACGCCTTTCATATACAGAAAAAGATCAATTGCAAAAATTATTAGATGATTATTTAAAAAAAGGAATTATACAGCCGAGTGAGTCGGAGTACGCGTCACCAATCGTTTTAGTAAAAAAGAAAACAGGAGATATTCGCTTGTGTATTGACTTTAGAAAACTAAATAAAGTTTTAATTAAAGACAATTATCCATTACCACTGATAGATGACCTACTTGACAAATTAGTAAATAAAACGGTGTTCACAAAATTAGATCTTAAAAATGGATACTTTCATGTGTATGAAAACAAGGAATCTATTAAGTACACCTCGTTTGTCACTCCGTTAGGGCAATACGAATTTTTAAGAATGCCCATGGGATTAAAAAATTCGCCAGCTGTGTTTCAACGCTTTATAAATAAGATATTTTGTGATATGATTAAAGACAACAAGTTAGTTGTGTATATGGACGATATCATGGTCGCCAGCAAGGATATAAATGAACACTTAGAAACTCTAAAGGAAGTTTTTATAAGATTAGCTAAGAATAAATTAGAGCTACGTTTGGACAAATGTGAATTTATGAAGTCCTGTATCAAATATTTAGGTTATCAAATATCAAGTGAAGGTATAAAAACAGATGATAAAGGAATGGAAGCGATAAAAAATTTTCCAATACCTGAAAAGGCACAGGCTGTTCAAAGTTTTCTTGGGTTATGCTCGTACTTTCGTAGATTTATTAAAGATTTTTCTATTTTAGCGAAGCCGTTATATGATCTTTTGAAAAAGGGAAAAGAATTTGTGTTTCAAGAAAAAGAACTAAATTGTTTTTTACTGCTCAAAGAAAAACTTATGAATGCACCGGTGTTAGCAATTTACGATTACAAGGATGAGGTTGAATTGCATTGCGATGCCAGTGCTTTAGGATTCGGAGCAGTGTTACTTTAGAAAAAATCAGACAAATTGTTGCATCCTATATCCTATTTTTCAAAACGAACAACCGGAGCAGAAGAAAAATATCATAGCTTTGAGTTAGAAACTCTTGCAATCATTTATGCCTTACGCAGATTTCGTATTTACCTTCAAGATAAACGCTTTAAGATTATGACAGATTGTAATTCTCTAACACTGACATTAAACAAAGTTGAACTTAACCCTAGAATTGCTAGATGGGCGTTAGAGCTTCAAAACTATGATTATGAATTGATTTATAGGCCCGGGAACAAAATGCAGCATGTAGATGCTTTGAGCAGATGTACAAATGTTATGGTAGTTGAAACAACAAGTTTTGAAGATAACCTAGTAATTTGCCAATCAAAGGATCCTAAAATTCAAAACTTAAGGAAATTATTAGAGAATGCTGAACACAAATGGTATGAGATGAGAAATGGAGTGATTTATAGAAAAGCAAATGATGGTAGACTTCTCTTTTATGTTCCCGAAAATATGGAAGATCATGTGTTGTATAGGTATCACAATGAAATAGGACATATAGGGAGAGACAAAATGTTTGATTTAATTAATAAAAGTTACTGGTTCGCAAACCTCAAAGACAAATGTACTAGTCATATTGAAAACTGTCTTAAATGTATTGCCTATTCTCCAAGATCTGGAAAAGATCAAGGTTTCTTGCATTGTATACCTAAAGGCAATAGACCATTTGAATTGATTCACATTGATCATTATGGGCCAGTGAGTGCTGGTAGAGCAAAAAAGCATATATTCGTGGTTGTAGATGGGTTCACGAAATTCGTACGATTATATACGACGAAAACAACCAGTACTAAAGAAGTTTTGTCAAGTCTCAAAGATTATTTTAGAACATATAGTAAACCAAAGTGTATTATTTCTGATAGAGGTAGTTGTTTTACTTCAAGTGAGTTTGAGGAGTTTATAGAAAACTATACCATTAAACATATTAAAATCGCGACCGGATCTCCCCAAGCAAATGGACAGGTAGAAAGAATTAACAGAAGTCTAGGCCCGATGATTGCAAAAATTAGTTGAACCTGAGAAAGGATTGCATTGGGATTTAGTGGTAGAACAGGTGGAGTATGCAATGAATAATACACAGCATCGAAGTGTAAAACAATTGCCAAGTGTTATGTTGTTTGGAACGTCACAAAGGGGGCGAATAGTAGATGAATTAAAAGAGAAACTAGAATTAATAAATCAAGACACCAAGCAGAAGAGTTTAACAGAAATCAGGAATGAGGCAATTGAGGCTCAAAATAATGCTCAGTCCTACAACAAAACTTATTATGATAAAAGCAAACGAAAGCCAAAAGAATTTAAGCAAGGAGACTATGTTATGGTAAAAAATTTTGATAGCACAGTTGGTACGTCAAGGAAACTAATTCCAAAGAATAAAGGACCTTACCGAATAGAAAAAGTTTTAAAAAATGATAGATTTTTACTTAAAGATGTGGAAGGTTTTCAAGTATCTCGTAACCCATATCAGGG
The DNA here is from genome assembly GCA_018903575.1 of Drosophila saltans. Taxonomy (NCBI): domain Eukaryota; kingdom Metazoa; phylum Arthropoda; class Insecta; order Diptera; family Drosophilidae; genus Drosophila; species Drosophila saltans. The sequence goes on along the minus strand of JAEIGH010000250.1, from coordinate 49,508 downwards.
CGTGTGGAGCATTCAGAATATAAGACACTGGATCAAAAAATGAAGATCAAATTTATGATGTAAAGAAAAATATAAAAAATATTAAATGTATTACTATGTTACTTAATAATAAGAATATATATGTACATAGGTATCAATGTATAGAAATAAGTTAAGAATACGTGATCAGGAGATCCAAATGTCAGAATGGCCGAGTTGTAGTAGGCTACATATAAATCCCTTGGCCTACTTATGTATATAATACTTATTTACTTACTTTAATAATAATGCTAATCCAATACATATATAAAAGAACCCTATTATATAAGCAATAACCTGTATTATGTAGCGATTAAGTTATATCGATATCAACGCTGTGATATCGATGACTTTTAAAGGAGACAACGCTGGTTCCGGTTAGATCTATATAAAAGCTTGCAGCGACCAGACGTGTATTTAAGAAAAGAATAAAATATAAAGCCATCCGTTTGGGAATTTATATTAAAGCTGAGAAAAGAATAAACAATTATAACTCTTACAATATTCATTTCAATAATATATGAAATTTCCATTTAATATTCAATTGAATAGTATATGAAATTTTCATTTAATATTCAATTCAATAATATATGAAATTTTCATTTAATATTCAATTCAATAGTAAATGAAATTTTCATTTAATATTCAATTCAATAGTATATGAAATTTCCATTTAATATTCAATAGTATATGAAATTTTCATTTTATATTCAATTCAATAATATATGAAATTTCCATTCAATATTCAAGATACTTATGAAATTTTCATTTAATATTCAATTCAATAATATATGAAATTTTCATTTAATATTCAATTCAATAATACATGAAATTTTCATTTAATATTCAATTCAATAGTATATGAAATTTTCATTTAATATTCAATAGTATATGAAATTTTCATTTAATATTCAATTCAATAATATATGAAATTTCCATTTAATATTCAATTCAATAGTATATGAAATTTTTATTTAATATTCAATAGTATATGAAATTTTCATTTAATATTCAATTCAATAAAATATGAAATTTCCATTTAATATTCAATAACATATGAAATTTTCATTTAATATTTAATTCAATAATATATGAAATTTTCATTTAATATTCAATTCAATAATATATGAAATTTTCATTTAATATTCAATTCAATAATATATGAAATTTTAATTTAATATTCAATAGTATATGAAATTTTCATTTAATATTCATTTAATTTTCATTTAATATTCAATTCAATAATATATGAAATTTTCATTTAATATTCAATTCAATAGTAAATGAAATTTTCATTTAATATTCAATTCAATAATATATGAAATTTTCATTTAATATTCAATTCAATAATATATGAAATTTTCATTTAATATTGAATTCAATAGTATATGAAATTTTCATTTAATATTTAATTCAATAATATATGAAATTTTCATTTAATATTCAATTCAATAATATATGAAATTTTCATTAAATATTCAATTCAATAATATATGAAATTTTCATTTAATATTCAATTCAATAGTATATGAAGTTTTCATTTAATATTCAATTTAATAATATATGAAATTTTCATTTAATATTCAATTCAATAGTATATGAAATTTCCATTTAATATTCAATAACATATGAAATTTTCATTCAATATTCAATTCAATAATATACGAAATTTTCATTTAATATTCAATAGTATATGAAATTTTCTTTTAATATTCCATTCAATAATATATGAAATTTTCATTTAATATTCAATTCATGGCACTCCCGAGCAATGTCACCGAATCGTACAAGAAATTATAAATACATTCGAAGAAAAAAAATACAGCTCTTCAGTCATTCTTGATGTCAAACAGGCTTTCGATCGCGTCTGGCACCCTGGCTTGCTATACAAACTGAAAGTCCTACTTCCAGCACCATATTATCTGTTATTTAAGTCATACCTAAGCAACTGAAGATTCTACGTAAGGTGTGAATATGACGAATCGAGAACAGAATGCATTAATGCGGGAATTCCGCAAGGTAGTGTACTTGGCCCCGTCCTCTACACACTGTACACAGCTGATTTACCTCTTATTGAAAACAATCAGCTCCTTGCAGCTACCTATGCCGATGACACATCTTTTATAGCCACGTCCACAGACCCGATTGAAGCATCCGAGATTATTCAAGAACAATTAAATATTCTTGAGCCCTGGCTTACAAGATGGAACATTGCTGTCAACCCAGAAAAGTCAGCACATATCATATTCTCAACACGCCGACAAAATTGCCCCTCTGTTTGCTTATATGGCACACCTCTGCCAACAGTTCAAACAGTGAAATATCTCGGTATCACACTAGACAGACGACTCAATTGGAAAGCCCACATTAAGAGCAAAAAAACGCAGCTTAATTTAAAAATGAAGCAAGCAAGTCGTCCCTGCCGACATTGAGTATACCCTGTACCTACTAGTTATTATATTAAATAAAGTCAAACACCCTCGAAATAGCGATTAATTTCATAAAAAAATTTCTTTAACATGCCGCAACAGCGAACGCATGCTATCTCGCTCACTCTTTCCAGCTAGTGTCGCCTTGGCAATTCAGTTCAAAATGCACATTCGTATTTCTCCGATATTCATTGTCCGATTTCGATTGAAATTGGTCAGATGATGCATATTAGCCACATTATTAGGTGTGCCAAATAAGAATGTGATTCCTCAAAAACTGCTCTAATAATTCGATTTTTCTGAATTGCGAGGGCGGAAGTGGGCGTGGCCAAAATTTTAAACTTTCTTGATCTGCGTAGTCACTAGACAAATGATCGAACAACCTCAAAATCGCAATCAATTCAAAACAAAGTTCTCTTTTACATGCAGCAGCAGCGAGCGCATGCTATCTCGCTCTTTCTTATCTGCCAATGCCGTCTTGGCATTTCAGTACAAAACGGATATAGGCATATCTCCGATGTTTATTGTCCGATTTCAACAAAATTTGCTCAGCTGGTCCAGTTTGGGTATATAATTAAGTGTACCAAGTAAGAATACGATATCTTGAAAGCAGCCCTAGTTATCGTTTTTTTTAAATTGCGGGGGCGGAAGTGGGCGTGGCTAAAATTAGAAACAAACTTGACCTGTGTAGACACTAGACGGATGTTCACACCAAATTTGGTAGCTCTAGCTCTTATAGTCTCTGAGATCGCGTGGCTCATACGGACAGACGGACAGACGGACAGACGGACGGACAGACGGACAGACGGACATGTCTCAATCGACTCGGCTGGTGATGCTGATCAAGAATATATATACTTTATGGGGTCGGAAACGCTTCCTTCTGCCTGTTACATACATTTTAGCGACTTTAATATACCCTTTTACCCTATGGGTACAGGGTATAAAAATGTACAAGATGAATTGGTTACTTGGTACTAGGTCACAACTCAGCCTGAACAACAAGCTTCTACTTTACAAGACGATCCTGAAGCCAATTCGGACGTACGGAATTCATTTGTGGGGCACAGCATCCAACTCCAACATCGAGATCCTCCAAAGATTCCAAAACAAATTACTACGTAGGTTTGTGAATGCTCCTTGGTTTGTCAGAAACTCTATCATACACAGAGACCTGGAGATGCCCTCTATTAAGTCAGAGATCCAAAGACTGAGCGACCGTTACTGCGAGAGACTTGAAAACCATGAAAACTATCTGGCACTTAATCTCCTGGACAATAGTCAATACATCAGAAGACTCAAGAGAAACCACCCACTTGATATCCCATTCAGACCACAAGATGACTGGTAGAGCCTCTGTAACCAACTTAAGTTGGCGTCAGTCGTAAGCGCCTGGCTCCAATATTATTTCTGTCAATCTTAATTCTCAAACAATTTGTTCATTGTCTAACGACAGATTACAAATACAAAATAAATTTAAAAAAAAAAAAAAAAATTTAATATTCAAAACAATAATATATGAAATTTTCATTTAATATTCAATTCAGTAAGATATGAAATTTTCATTTAATATTCAATTCAATAATATATGAAATTTTCATTTAATATTCAATAAAATATGAAATTTTCATTTAATATTCAATTCAATATTACATGAAATTTTCATTTAATATTCAATTCAATAGTATATGAAATTTTCATTTAATATTCAATAATATATGAAATTTTCATTTAATATTCAATTCAATAATATATGAAATTTTCATTTAATATTCAATTCAATAATATATGAAATTTTCATTTAATATTCAATTCAATAATATATAAAATTTTCATTTAATATTCAATAGTATATGAAATTTTCATTTAATATTCAATAGTATATGAAATTTTCATTTAATATTCAATTCAATAATATATGAAATTTCCATTCAATATTCAAGACACTTATGAAATTTTCATTTAATATTCAATTCAATAATATATGAAATTTTCATTTAATATTCAATTCAATAATATATGAATTTTTCATTTAATATTCATTTCAATAATATATGAAATTTCCATTTAATATTCAATTGAATAGTATATGAAATTTTCATTTAATATTCAATTCAATAATATATGAAATTTTCATTTAATATTCAATTCAATAGCAAATGAAATTTTCATTTAATATTCAATTCAATAATATATGAAATTTTCATTTAATATTAAATAATATATGAAATTTTCATTTAATATTCAATTCAATAATACATAAAATTTTCATTTAATATTCAATTCAATAGTATATGAAATTTTCATTTAATATTCAATAGTATATGAAATTTTCATTTAATATTCAATTCAATAATATATGAAATTTCCATTTAATATTCAATTCAATAGTATATGAAATTTCCATTTAATATTCAATAGTATATGAAATTTTCATTTAATATTCAATTCAATAAAATATGAAATTTCCATTTAATATTCAATAACATATGAAATTTTCATTTAATATTTAATTCAATAATATATGAAATTTTCATTTAATATTCAATTCAATAATATATGAAATTTTCATTTAAAATTCAATTCAATAATATATGAAATTTTCATTTAATATTCAATAATATATGAAATTTTCATTTAATATTCAATAGTATATGAAATTTTCACATAATATTCAATAGTATATGAAATTTTCATTTAATATTCAATTCAATAATATATGAAATTTTCATTTAATATTAAATAATATATGAAATTTTCATTTAATATTCAATTCAATAATACATAAAATTTTCATTTAATATTCAATTCAATAGTATATGAAATTTTCATTTAATATTCAATAGTATATGAAATTTTCATTTAATATTCAATTCAATAATATATGAAATTTCCATTTAATATTCAATTCAATAGTATATGAAATTTCCATTTAATATTTAATAGTATATGAAATTTTCATTTAATATTCAATTCAATAATATATGAAATTTCCATTCAATATTCAAGACACTTATGAAATTTTCATTTAATATTCAATTCAATAATATATGAAATTTTCATTTAATATTCAATTCAATAATATATGAATTTTTCATTTAATATTCATTTCAATAATATATGAAATTTCCATTTAATATTCAATTGAATAGTATATGAAATTTTCATTTAATATTCAATTCAATAATATATGAAATTTTCATTTAATATTCAATTCAATAGCAAATGAAATTTTCATTTAATATTCAATTCAATAATATATGAAATTTTCATTTAATATTAAATAATATATGAAATTTTCATTTAATATTCAATTCAATAATACATAAAATTTTCATTTAATATTCAATTCAATAGTATATGAAATTTTCATTTAATATTCAATAGTATATGAAATTTTCATTTAATATTCAATTCAATAATATATGAAATTTCCATTTAATATTCAATTCAATAGTATATGAAATTTCCATTTAATATTCAATAGTATATGAAATTTTCATTTAATATTCAATTCAATAAAATATGAAATTTCCATTTAATATTCAATAACATATGAAATTTTCATTTAATATTTAATTCAATAATATATGAAATTTTCATTTAATATTCAATTCAATAATATATGAAATTTTCATTTAAAATTCAATTCAATAATATATGAAATTTTCATTTAATATTCAATAATATATGAAATTTTCATTTAATATTCAATAGTATATGAAATTTTCATTTAATATTCAATAGTATATGAAATTTTCATTTAATATTCAATTCAATAATATATGAAATTTCCATTTAATATTCAATTCAATAGTATATGAAATTTCCATTTAATATTCAATAGTATATGAAATTTTCATTTAATATTCAATTCAATAATATATGAAATTTCCATTCAATATTCAAGACACTTATGAAATTTTCATTTAATATTCAATTCAATAATATATGAAATTTTCATTTAATATTCAATTCAATAATATATGAATTTTTCATTTAATATTCATTTCAATAATATATGAAATTTCCATTCAATATTCAAGACACTTATGAAATTTTCATTTAATATTCAATTCAATAATATATGAAATTTTCATTTAATATTCAATTCAATAGTAAATGAAAATTTCATTTAATATTCAATTCAATAATATATGAAATTTTCATTTAATATTCAATTCAATAATATACGAAATTTTCATTTAATATTGAATTCAATAGTATATGAAATTTTCATTTAATATTTAATTCAATAATATATGAAATTTTCATTTAATATTCAATTCAATAATATATGAAATTTTCATTAAATATTCAATTCAATAATATATGAAATTTTCATTTAATATTCAATTCAATAGTATCTGAAGTTTTCATTTAATATTCAATTCAATAATATATGAAATTTTCATTTAATATTCAATTCAATAATATATGAAATTTTCATTTAATATTCAATTCAATAGTATATGAAATTTTCATTTAATATTCAATTCAATAGTATATGAAATTTCCATTTAATATTCAATAACATATGAAATTTTCATTCAATATTCAATTCAATAATATATGAAATTTTCATTTAATATTCAATTCAATAATATATGAAATTTTCATTTAATATTCAATTCAATAATATATGAAATTTTCATTTAATATTCAATAGTATATGAAATTTTCATTTAATATTCATTTAATTTTCATTTAATATTCAATTCAATAATATATGAAATTTTCATTTAATATTCAATTCAATAGTAAATGAAATTTTCATTTAATATTCAATTCAATAATATATGAAATTTTCATTTAATATTCAATTCAATAATATATGAAATTTTCATTTAATATTGAATTCAATAGTATAGGAAATTTTCATTTAATATTTAATTCAATAATATATGAAATTTTCATTTAATATTCAATTCAATAATATATGAAATTTTCATTAAATATTCAATTCAATAATATATGAAATTTTCATTTAATATTCAATTCAATAGTATATGAAGTTTTCATTTAATATTCAATTTAATAATATATGAAATTTTCATTTAATATTCAATTCAATAGTATATGAAATTTCCATTTAATATTCAATAACATATGAAATTTTCATTCAATATTCAATTCAATAATATACGAAATTTTCATTTAATATTCAATAGTATATGAAATTTTCTTTTAATATTCCATTCAATAATATATGAAATTTTCATTTAATATTCAATTCATGGCACTCCCGAGCAATGTCACCGAATCGTACAAGAAATTATAAATACATTCGAAGAAAAAAAATACAGCTCTTCAGTCATTCTTGATGTCAAACAGGCTTTCGATCGCGTCTGGCACCCTGGCTTGCTATACAAACTGAAAGTCCCACTTCCAGCACCATATTATCTGTTATTTAAGTCATACCTAAGCAACTGAAGATTCTACGTAAGGTGTGAATATGACGAATCGAGAATATAGGATGCATTAATGCGGGAATTCCGCAAGGTAGTGTACTTGGCCCCGTCCTCTACACACTGTACACAGCTGATTTACCTCTTATTGAAAACAATCAGCTCCTTGCAGCTACCTATGCCGATGACACATCTTTTATAACACACGTCCACAGACCCGATTGAAGCATCCGAGATTATTCAAGAACAATTAAATATTCTTGAGCCCTGGCTTACAAGATGGAACATTGCTGTCAACCCAGAAAAGTCAGCACATATCATATTCTCAACACGCCGACAAAATTGCCCCTCTGTTTGCTTATATGGCACACCTCTGCCAACAGTTCAAACAGTGAAATATCTCGGTATCACACTAGACAGACGACTCAATTGGAAAGCCCACATTAAGAGCAAAAAAACGCAGCTTAATTTAAAAATGTACAAGATGAATTGGTTACTTGGTACTAGGTCACAACTCAGCCTGAACAACAAGCTTCTACTTTACAAGACGATCCTGAAGCCAATTCGGACGTACGGAATTCATTTGTGGGGCACAGCATCCAACTCCAACATCGAGATCCTCCAAAGATTCCAAAACAAATTACTACGTAGGTTTGTGAATGCTCCTTGGTTTGTCAGAAACTCTATCATACACAGAGACCTGGAGATGCCCTCTATTAAGTCAGAGATCCAAAGACTGAGCGACCGTTACTGCGAGAGACTGGAAAACCATGAAAACTATCTGGCACTTAATCTCCTGGACAATAGTCAACACATCAGAAGACTCAAGAGAAACCACCCACTTGATATCCCATTCAGACCACAATATGACTGGTAGAGCCTCTGTAACCAACTTAAGTTGGCGTCAGTCGTAAGCGCCTGGCTCCAATATTATTTCTGTCAATTTTAATTCTCAAACAATTTGTTCATTGTCTAACGACAGATTACAAATACAAAATAAATTTAAAAAAAAAAAAAAAAAAATTTAATATTCAAAACAATAATATATGAAATTTTCATTTAATATTCAATTCAGTAAGATATGAAATTTTCATTTAATATTCAATTCAATAATATATGAAATTTTCATTTAATATTCAATAAAATATGAAATTTTCATTTAATATTCAATTCTATATTATATGAAATTTTCATTTAATATTCAATTCAATAGTATATGAAATTTTCATTTAATATTCAATAATATATGAAATTTTCATTTAATATTCAATTCAATAATATATGAAATTTTCATTTAATATTCAATAATATATGAAATTTTCATTTAATATTCAATTCAATAGTATATGAAATTTTCCATTTAATATTGAATAGTATATGAAATTTTCATTCAATATTCAATTCAATAAAATATGAAATTTCCATTTAATATTCAATAACATATGAAATTTTCATTTAATATTTAATTCAATAATATATGAAATTTTCATTTAATATTCAATTCAATAATATATGAAATTTTCATTTAATATTCAATTCAATAATATATAAAATTTTCATTTAATATTCAATGGTATATGAAATTTTCATTTAATATTCAATAGTATATAAAATTTTCATTTAATATTCAATTCAATAATATATGAAATTTTCCATTTAATATTCAATTCAATAGTATATGAAATTTCCATTTAATATTTAATAGTATATGAAATTTTCATTTAATATTCAATTCAATAATATATGAAATTTTCCATTTAATATTCAAGACAATATATGAAATTTTCATTTAATATTCAATTCAATAATATATGAAATTTTCATTTAATATTCAATTCAATAATATATGAAATTTTTCATTTAATATTCAATTTCAATAATATATGAAATTTCCATTTAATATTCAATTAGAATAGTATATGAAATTTTCATTTAATATTCAATTCAATAATATATGAAATTTTCATTTAATATTCAATTCAATAGTATATGAAATTTTCATTTAATATTCAATTCAATAATATATGAAATTTTCATTTAATATTCAAATAATATATGAAATTTTCATTTAATATTCAATTCAATAATATATAAAATTTTCATTTAATATTCAATTCAATAGTATATGAAATTTTCATTTAATATTCAATAGTATATGAAATTTTCATTTAATATTCAATTCAATAATATATGAAATTTCCATTTAATATTCAATAATATATGAAATTTCCATTTAATATTCAATAGTATATGAAATTTTCATTTAATATTCAATTCAATAATATATGAAATTTCCATTTAATATTCAATAATATATGAAATTTTCATTTAATATTTAATTCAATAATATATGAAATTTTCATTTAATATTCAATTCAATAATATATGAAATTTTCATTTAATATTCAATTCAATAATATATGAAATTTTCATTTAATATTCAATAGTATATGAAATTTTCATTTAATATTCAATTAGTAATATATGAAATTTTCATTTAATATTCAATAGTATATGAAATTTTCATTTAATATTCAATTCAATAATATATGAAATTTTCATTTAATATTTAATTCAATAGTATATGAAATTTTCCATTTAATATTCAATAGTATATGAAATTTTCATTTAATATTCAATTCAATAATATATGAAATTTCCATTTAATATTCAATACAATATATGAAATTTTCATTTAATATTCAATTCAATAATATATGAAATTTTCATTTAATATTCAATTCAATAATATATGAAATTTTCATTTAATATTCAATTCAATAATATATGAAATTTTCATTTAATATTCAATTGAATAGTATATGAAATTTTCATTTAATATTCAATTCAATAATATATGAAATTTTCATTTAATATTCAATTCAATAGTATATGAAATTTTCATTTAATATTCAATTCAATAATATATGAAATTTTCATTTAATATTCAATTCAATAATATATGAAATTTTCATTTAATATTCAATTCAATAGTATATGAAATTTTCATTTAATATTCAATTCAATAGTATATGAAATTTTCATTTAATATTTAATTCAATAATATATGAAATTTTCATTTAATATTCAATTCAATAATATATGAAATTTTTATTTAATATTCAATTCAATAGTATATGAAATTTTCATTTAATATTCAATTCAATAGTATATGAAATTTCCATTTAATATTCAATAACATATGAAATTTTCATTTAATATTCAATTCAATTATATATGAAATTTTCATTTAATATTCAATAATAGTATATGAAATTTTCATTTTAATATTCAATTCAATAATATATGAAATTTTCATTTAATATTCAATAACATATGAAATTTTCATTTAATATTCAATTCAATAATATATGAAATTTTCATTTAATATTCAATTCAATAATATATGAAATTTTCATTTAATATTCAATTCAATAATATATGAAATTTTCATTTAATATTCAAAACAATAATATATAAAATTTTCATTTAATATTCAATTCAATAATATATGAAATTTTCATTTAATATTCAATTCAATAGTATATGAAATTTTCATTTAATATTCAATAATATATGAAATTTTCATTTAATATTCAATTCAATAATATATGAAATTTTCATTTAATATTCAATAATAAATGAAATTTTCATTTAATATTCAATTCAATAATATATGAAATTTTCATTTAATATTCAATAATACATAAATGAAATTTTCATTTAATATTCAATTCAATAATATATGAAATTTTCATTTAATATTCAATAATATATGAAATTTTCATTTAATATTCAATTCAATAATATATGAAATTTCCATTTAATATTCAATAATATATGAAATTTTCATTTAATATTCAATTCAATAATATATGAAATTTTCATTTAATATTCAATTTTCATATGTATTATTTTTCAGTGTAATATTTAATTAATATATGAAATTTTTTAATATTGAGATATTTTAATTTATTTCATATAATTTATATATATGAAATATTTATTTTTATATTATTTCATATGATATAAGAAATTTGATTTAATATATTTATGTTTTGTCCATTATTAGTAAATTAACCAATCACATCACTTTCATTTAATACACTTATGTTCGAAATTTTCATTTAATTTTTCGATCAATGTTGTTGAAATTCCCATTAAATATTCAATGCCTTTTTATGAAATTTCCTTTTAATATTCAGTTTTTGCAATCATATAATATAATTTTCATTTAAGACAATGATATATGAAAGCTTCATTTAATATTCATGTACACTCAATTGCATTTTCGACAATTTAATATTGGTTAGAGGACTAAAGCGATTTTAAATTTAATATTCAATTCAATAGTATATGAAATTTCCATTTAATATTCAATAACATATGAAATTTTCATTTAATATTCAATTCAATTAATATATGAAATTTTCATTTAATATTCAATAGTATATGAAATTTTCATTTTAATATTCAATTCAATAATATATGAAATTTTCATTTAATATTCAATAACATATGAAATTTTCATTTAATATTCAATTCAATAATATATGAAATTTTCATTTAATATTCAATTCAATAATATATGAAATTTTCATTTAATATTCAATTCAATAATATATGAAATTTTTATTTAATATTCAAAACAATAATATATGAAATTTTCATTTAATATTCAATTCAATAATATATGAAATTTTCATTTAATATTCAATTCAATAGTATATGAAATTTTCATTTAATATTCAATAATATATGAAATTTTCATTTAATATTCAATTCAATAATATATGAAATTTTCATTTAATATTCAATAATAAATGAAATTTTCATTTAATATTCAATTCAATAATATATGAAATTTTCATTTAATATTCAATAATACATATATGAAATTTTCATTTAATATTCAATTCAATAATATATGAAATTTCCATTTAATATTCAATAATATATGAAATTTTCGTTTAATATTCAATTCAATAATATATGATAATTTCCATTTAATATTCAATATAATATATGAAATTTTCATTTAATATTCAATTCAATAATATATGAAATTTTCATTTAATATTCAATTTTCATATGTATTATTTTAGTGTAATATTTAATAAATATATTAAATTATTTAATATTGAGATATTTTAATTTATTTCATATAATTTATATATATAAATATTTATTTTTATATTATTTTATATGCTCGAAGAAATTTGTTTAATATATTTATGTTTTGTCCATTATTAGTAAATTAACCAATCACATCACTTCATAAACACTTATGTTCGGACTTAGTAAATTTTCGCCGTGTTGTTGAAATCCCCAAAAATAGTGTGCCTTTTTCCGTCAATTCCTTTTAATTTCAGTTTTTGCAATCATATAATATAATTCCCACTGAAGCATGATATGAGAGAGCTACTCACACTCATGTACACTCAATTGCTTGCCGACAATTGAATATTGGTTAGAGGACTAAAGCGGTATCCAAAATTGCCTTTAAAAATCCATATGGATTATGGGATTTAGATATATTTGATAAAAAAGTGTTTATACTTTGTTTTCTTATATTTATATCTGATAAATATAATATTATCTGCAGGCTTCACTACTTGGTGGTGCCTTTCCGTCAATTCCTTTTAATTTCAGCTTTTGCAATCTCATATATGTATACTTCCCTATGAAGCTACTGAGAAAGCTATATATGACAATTTTTTATGGTTAGAACTAGCGGGCGGCGATATCGAATTGTCTTTATATATCTATATGGATTATTGGATATACATATATTTGATGAAAAAGTAGTGTATATACTTTGTTTTCTGATATATCTGATAAATATAATATTGTTTGCAGGCGCATCACTACTTGGTGTGGGGCCTTTCCGTCAATTCCTTTTAATTTCAGCTTTTGCAATCTCATATATGTATACTTCCCTATGAAGCAACTGGGAAAGCTATACAGGTGGTTGTTATGTATGTACACTCGATTGTTGGCCGATAATTTGTATATGGTTAGAACTAGGGCGGCGGTGTTATCTGACTGATATATTAACAACATGTTAAATATTTATAATTTTTAATATACTTTAAATCAATATATAATTTTCATTAATATGATTATAAATAAATAATTTATCTCATATCATATCATTATTTTGGTCAATATTAGGATTTTCAAGAAGTCCATTTTATATTCGTCACTAAAAATATGACATGTCAATTGGATACCCGTGCCTGGGCGGCGGCACATTTTGGTTGCAAAATTCTTTTCTGCATACCATTTTAATATAATATAATAATGGGAAAACCATTATTATAATTATATTCGAATCATCAAGCAAAGGATAAGCTTCAGTGGATCGCAGTATGGCAGCTGCTCAACCACTTACAACACCTTGCCTGTTACAAAAGTCGTTTACAATTGATTCTAGGCTTTGTCATTGTATTAAATAATGTTTTAATAAGTAACTAGCGCGGCATCAGGTGATCGAAGATCCTCCCAATTTACTATGTCACAAATAACATTGGCATCACATCCATTGTCGTTTATAAAATAAACTTTTAATGGTTTAGAAGCCATACAATGCAAATTGCCCCTTATTTATCATTGCAGTCCAGCACGGATACGACCTTAGAGGCGTTCAGGCATAATCCAACGGACGTAGCGTCATACCACTGTTCGCTCGAACAAGTATTGTGCCATTGGTCCGTACCTGCGGTTCCTCTCGTACTACGCAGGAATGCTGTCGCAACAACGTTTTGTCATTAGTAGGGTAAAACTAACCTGTCTCACGACGGTCTAAACCCAGCTCACGTTCCCTTGCATGGGTGAACAATCCAACGCTTGGTGAATTTTGCTTCACAATGATAGGAAGAGCCGACATCGAAGGATCAAAAAGCGACGTCGCTATGAACGCTTGGCCGCCACAAGCCAGTTATCCCTATGGTAACTTTTCTGACACCTCTTGTTAAAAACTCTTTAAACCAAAAGGATCGATAGGCCGAGCTTTTGCTGTCCCTGTGTGTACTGAACACCGAGATCAAGTCAGCATTTGCCCTTTTGCTCTATGTGTGGTTTCTGTCCGCACTGAGCTGGCCTTGGGACACCTCCGTTATTATTTGAGAGATGTACCGCCCCAGTCAAACTCCCTACCTGGCAATGTCCTTGAATTGGATCATACCTGAGTAATTGGAGTTATACCAAAAATTTCAAATTGAAAATACATAAATGCATTCTCTCATTAAAGAATTTGTTTGCGATTATATAACAAACTCGTGATACTTTGATCAAGAAGCTTGCATCAAAACCCAATACCATAAGATATAATAAATATATCCGTATAATGGCTAGGAAATGATACACGTTCCATTTAATCAAGTAAGTAAGGAAACAATAAGAGTAGTGGTATTTCATTGACGATATTAAACACAAGGAAAAATATCTCCCACTTATTCTACACCTCTTATGTCTCCTTACACTGCCAGATTAGAGTCAAGCTCAAAAGGGTCTTCTTTCCCCGCTAATTATTCCAAGCCCGTTCCCTTGGCTGTGGTTTCGCTAGATAGTAGATAGGGACAGTAGGAATCTCGTTAATCCATTCATGCGCGTCACTAATTAGATGACGAGGCATTTGGCTATTTTTTTTTTTTTTTTTTTGATCGCTAAGGTAGGGAAATCTTCAAAAGATACTAGGTAAACCTAGCATGCACGATTCGCTGCATCCACAGAAAAAATATTCTACAGCGCCTACGTACTAAAACCCTCCTCATTCTTCCACGATGTTTGTACCTTCTTCGGATGTTGTGCCAAGGTAGCAAGCAAATAAAACCATGAACTTGTCAGGACCAAGCTCAATGGACACCAATACTGGCCATCCAAGGGGTGAGTGACCCCAAGGACCATTTCGCCGCTCGAATTAGCTACTTCTATATATTCAGATCCCAATTATATAGAAGCACCCAGAGAACACCACGAGGAGGTTTCGAGTCGACTTGAATCTGACAACGACTGACGAATTACGGTGTTGCACCCCTTCTGCGTTATCAGAGACCACGTTCTCCAAATCTATAAGTTACGGAAAATTTGATAAACTCTAATTAAAAGAACAATAAAATAATTAGTATTCTAAAAATTTTACAAAAAGTTCCACAATTGCACGTAACTAAATAGGGAACAAATAACATCAAAAAGAAACTCTATTTACCCAGAACGAGCACAAAACCAGTTATTGTTTCCCAATCAAGCCCGACTATCTCAATCTTCAGAGCCAATCCTTATCCCGAATTACGATCTAATTTACCTTACACATTATTCTATCGACTAGAGACTCTTCACCTTGGAGACCAGCTGCGGATATTGGTACGGCCTGTTGAGAAGTTTGCGTATCCCCACCATAAATTTTCAAGGTCCGAGGAGAAAATATCGACACAACAGTATATGTCATGCTCTTCTAGCCCATCTACCATATCTCTCTGCGAAAGACTTCCATGGTAGTACGGCTATAAAACAGAAAAGAAAACTCTTCCGATACCTCTCGACGGCTTCTTTATGGTCGTTCCTGTTGCCAGGATGAGCACGAGGCCCATATTTAATAACAAACGGATACTCAACAGGTTACGGAATTGGAACCGTATTCCCTTTCGTTCAAAATTATTCAAGTGTTTTATATTTGCAATATATAGATTATTATGACTTTATTAACTTGAAAATTTTCGGCTTTCGCCTTGAACTTAGGACCGACTAACTCGTGATCAACCACTGTTCACACGAAACCCTTCTCCACTTCAGTCCTCCAAGGTCTCATTCGATTATTTGCTACTACCACCAAGATCTGTACCAATAGCGGCTCCATGCAGGCTTACGCCAAACACTTCTATGCACACCATTGTACCTTCCTACTCACTAAAGTTTCAAAATTTATATTATTAAATAATATAAATCATCTACTTTAGCGGTAATGTATAGGTATACAACTTAAGCGCCATCCATTTTAAGGGCTAGTTGCTTCGGCAGGTGAGTTGTTACACACTCCTTAGCGGATTTCGACTTCCATGATCACCGTCCTGCTGTTTTAAGCAACCAACGCCTTTCATGGTTTCTGTATGAGTTGTTAATTTGGGCACCGTAACATTACGTTTGGTTCATCCCACAGCGCCAGTTCTGCTTACCAAAAGTGGCCCACTGGGCACATTATATCATAACCTTAAACTTCATATCAAGAAAGTTAAGGTTCTTACCCATTAAAGTTTGAGAATAGGTTAAGATCGTTTCGACCTAAGGCCTCTAATCATTCGCTTTACCAGATAAGATTATTTTATATAACATTTAAATGCACCAGCTATCCTGAGGGAAACTTCGGAAGGAACCAGCTACTAGATGGTTCGATTGGTCTTTCGCCCCTATACTCAATTCTGACAATCGATTTGCACGTCAGAACTGTTTCGGTCTTCCATCAGGGTTTCCCCTGACTTCAACCTGATCAAGTATAGTTCACCATCTTTCGGGTCACAGCATATATGCTCAAGGTACGTTCTAGTTAGAGGTATAAATAATATAAATATTATTACACATAACTTTTTAGAACGCCCCGGGATTGTGTTAATTAACTATAAATAGTTAAAAAACTAATCCCATTATTAGTCAAGTTAATTATGCTATTAGGTTTATATCCCAATAACTTGCACATATGTTAGACTCCTTGGTCCGTGTTTCAAGACGGGTCCCGAAGGTATCCTGAATCTTTCGCATTGTTAATCATACAAGTGCATATAATAAACATAGAAAATCAATGATAATCATGCTATTATATAATTTTAAAAAAAATAACGCACTGTATTCATATAAATCTATCAACACTTTATCAAATTAATGACATTTATTTTATGTAAATTGCAAGCAAAATAATTTAAATAAACTATAAGTCATATTTTATGATAAATTTGGTTTATATTAATAGATTACAATGTCCTTATATGGAAAAAATGCACACTATTATTATAATATTATTTAAATATTACAATTTTAATGATGAATTTTCCATAACGGATATTCAGGTTCATCGGGCTTAACCCCTAAGCAGTTTTCACGTACTATTTAACTCTCTATTCAGAGTTCTTTTCAACTTTCCCTCACGGTACTTGTTTACTATCGGTCTCATGGTTATATTTAGTTTTAGATGGAGTTTACCACCCACTTAGTGCTGCACTATCAAGCAACACGACTCTTTGGAAACACCATCTAGTAATCATTAATGTTATACGGGCCTGGTACCCTCTATGGGTAAATGGCCTCATTTAAGAAGGACTTAAATCATTAATTTCTCATACTAGAATATTGATGCTCCATACACTGCATCTCACATTTGCCATAAAGACAAAGTGACTTAGTGCTGAACTATTTTCTTTTCGCTCGCCGCTACTAAGAAAATCCTTGTTAGTTTCTTTTCCTCCCCTAATTAATATGCTTAAATTCAGGGGGTAGTCCCATATGAGTTGAGGTTGTATATACACAAATATAAATATATAATTTTCTTTTATATATTGAAACCATTAATATATTTCTATTATGTGAAGAATAATAATATTTACTTAATTTTTTTTTTTTTCCATAACAAATCATTAATAAGGAAGGCAATTCTAGATGAAAAAAAAAACATTTTTTTTTTTTTATGCTAGACATTGCTCAGTATTATAAGTATTGAAAATGAAATTAATATACATCTTCGTTTTTCTCATACTTGAGATATAATATGTTTCATTTATAATTAATATTATGAAAATTTATTATATTAAATATAAAAATTTCCAATAATATACCATGTGTTTTAAAATTTTGTAAAATATTAAAACAACTTATTGAGCATAGTCTTACAACCCTCAACCATATGTAGTCCAAGCAGCACTCTAAAATGAATTAAAGTACCATAACAGCATGGACTGCGATATGCGTTCAAAATGTCGATGTTCATGTGTCCTGCAGTTCACACGATGACGCACAGTTTGCTGCGTTCTTCATCGACCTATGAGCCGAGTGATCCACCGCTTAGAGTGAATATATTTAGTTTTTATTTCATTACGTCATTAAAATTTTTATTGAAAGAAATTAAAAATACACCATTTTACTGGCATATATCAATTCCTTCAATAAATTCTTTATCCCAATATAATGCTGCGAAATGTGTTAGTTTTACATAATTGAAACACCAGTATGCGTGTTGTTGAATAATATATATTAAATTTTTGCATTATTGTATACGATCGACATATGTAAAACATTAACCTTTATAAACCAGGTACAACATTTTATTCTTGGCTCACGTTCCCTTGCATGGGTGAACAATCCAACGCTTGGTGAATTTTGCTTCACAATGATAGGAAGAGCCGACATCGAAGGATCAAAAAGCGACGTCGCTATGAACGCTTGGCCGCCACAAGCCAGTTATCCCTATGGTAACTTTTCTGACACCTCTTGTTAAAAACTCTTTAAACCAAAAGGATCGATAGGCCGAGCTTTTGCTGTCCCTGTGTGTACTGAACACCGAGATCAAGTCAGCATTTGCCCTTTTGCTGTATGTGTGGTTTCTGTCCGCACTGAGCTGGCCTTGGGATACCTCCGTTATTATTTGAGAGATGTACCGCCCCAGTCAAACTCCCTACCTGGCATTGTCCTTGAATTGGATCATACCTGAGTAATTGGAGTTATACCAAAAATTTGGAATTGAAAATACATAAATGCATTCTCTCATTAAATAATTTGTTTGCGAATATATAACAAACTTGTGATACTTTGATCAAGAAGCTTGCATCAAAACCCAATACCATAAGATATAATAAATATATCCGTATAATGGCTAGGAAATGATACACGTTCCATTTAATCAAGTAAGTAAGGAAACAATAAGAGTAGTGGTATTTCATTGACGATATTAAATACAAGGAAAAATATCTCCCACTTATTCTACACCTCTTATGTCTCCTTACACTGCCAGATTAGAGTCAAGCTCAAAAGGGTCTTCTTTCCCCGCTAATTATTCCAAGCCCGTTCCCTTGGCTGTGGTTTCGCTAGATAGTAGATAGGGACAGTAGTAATCTCGTTAATCCATTCATGCGCGTCACTAATTAGATGACGAGGCATTTGGCTATTTTTTTTTTTTTTTGATCGCTAAGGTAGGGAAATCTTCAAAAGATACTAGGTAAACCTAGCAAGCACGATTCGCTGCATCCACAGAAAAAATATTCTACAGCGCCTACGTACTAAAACCCTCCTCATTCTTCCACGATGTTTGTACCTTCTTCGGATGTTGTGCCAAGGTAGAAAGCAAATAAAACCATGAACTTGTCAGGACCAAGCTCAATGGACACCAATACTGGCCATCCAAGGGGTGAGTGACCCCAAGGACCATTTCGCCGCTCGAAATTAGCTACTTCTATATATTCAGATCCCAATTATATAGAACCAACAATAGCCAAGACCAGAGAAACCACGATGAGGTTTTCGAGTCGACTTGAATCTGACAACGACTGACGAATTACGGTGTTGCACCCCTTCTGCGTTATCAGAGACCACGTTCTCCAAATCCTTATCCCGAAGTTACGGAACTAATTTGCCGACTTCCCTTACCTACATTATTCTATCGACTAGAGACTCTTCTTGGTACGGCCTGTTGAGAAGTTTGCGTATCCCCACCATAAATTTTCAAGGTCCGAGGAGAAAATATCGACACAACAGTATATGTCATGCTCTTCTAGCCCATCTACCATATCTCTCTGCGAAAGACTTCCATGGTAGTACGGCTATAAAACAGAAAAGAAAACTCTTCCGATACCTCTCGACGGCTTCTTTATGGTCGTTCCTGTTGCCAGGATGAGCACGAGGCCCATATTTAATAACAAACGGATACTCAACAGGTTACGGAATTGGAACCGTATTCCCTTTCGTTCAAAATTATTCAAGTGTTTTATATTTGCAATATATAGATTATTATGACTTTATTAACTTGAAAATTTTCGGCTTTCGCCTTGAACTTCGGACCGACTAACTCGTGTTCTCACGAAACCCTTCTCCACTTCAGTCCTCCAAGGTCTCATTCGATTATTTGCTACTACCACCAAGATCTGTACCAATAGCGGCTCCATGCAGGCTTACGCCAAACACTTCTATGCACACCATTGTACCTTCCTACTCACTAAAGTTTCAAAATTTATATTATTAAATAATATAAATCATCTACTTTAGCGGTAATGTATAGGTATACAACTTAAGCGCCATCCATTTTAAGGGCTAGTTGCTTCGGCAGGTGAGTTGTTACACACTCCTTAGTGGATTTCGACTTCCATGATCACCGTCCTGCTGTTTTAAGCAACCAACGCCTTTCATGGTTTCTGTATGAGTTGTTAATTTGGGCACCGTAACATTACGTTTGGTTCATCCCACAGCGCCAGTTCTGCTTACCAAAAGTGGCCCACTGGGCACATTATATCATAACCTTAAACTTCATATCAAGAAAGTTAATCATTCGCTTTACCAGATAAGATTATTTTATATAACATTTAAATGCACCAGCTATCCTGAGGGAAACATCGGAAGGAACCAGCTACTAGATGGTTCGATTGGTCTTTCGCCCCTATACTCAATTCTGACAATCGATTTGCACGTCAGAACTGTTTCGGTCTTCTATCAGGGTTTCCCCTGACTTCAACCTGATCAAGTATAGTTCATCATCTTTCGGGTCACAGCATATATGCTCAAGGTACGTTCTAGTTAGAGGTATAAATAATATAAATATTATTACACATAACTTTTTAGAACGCCTCGGGATTGTGTTAATTAACTATAAATAGTTAAAGAACTAATCCCATTATTAGTCAAGTTAATTATGCTATTAGGTTTATATCCCAATAACTTGCACATATGTTAGACTCCTTGGTCCGTGTTTCAAGACGGGTCCCAAAGGTATCCTGAATCTTTCGCATTGTTAATCATACAAGTGCATATAATAAACATAGAAAATCAATGATAATCATGCTATTATATAATTTTAAAAAAATTAACGCACTGTATTCATATAAATCTATCAACACTTTATCAAATTAATGACATTTATTTTATGTAAATTGAAAAAATAATTTAAATAAACTATAAGTCATATT
>JAEIGH010000250.1:0-22500 GCA_018903575.1 Drosophila saltans | reverse complement strand
ATATGAAATTTCCATTTAATATTCAATAACGTATAGAAATTTTCATTTAATATTTAATTCATTAATATATGAAATTTTCATTTAATATTCAATAGTATATGAAATTTTCATTTAATATTCAATTCAATAATATATGAAATTTTCATTTAATATTCAATAACAATAATATATGAAATTTTCATTCAATATTCAATTCAATAATATATGAAATTTTCATTTAATATTCAATAATATATGAAATTTTCATTTAATATTCAATTCAATAATATATGAAATTTTCATTTAATATTCAATAATATATGAAATTTTCATTTAATATTCAATTTAGTAATATATGAAATTTTCATTTAATATTCAATTCAATAATATGTATATGAAATTTTCATTTAATATTCAATTTTCATATGTATTATTTTAGTGTAATATTTAATAAATATATTAAATTATTTAATATTGAGATATTTTAATTTATTTCATATAATTTAAATATATATAAATATTTATTTTTATATTATTTTATATGCTCGAAGAAATTTGTTTAATATATTTATGTTTTGTCCATTATTAGTAAATTAACCAATCACATCACTTCATAAACACTTATGTTCGGACTTAGTAAATTTTCGCCGTGTTGTTGAAATCCCCAAAAATAGTGTGCCTTTTTCCGTCAATTCCTTTTAATTTCAGTTTTTGCAATCATATAATATAATTACCACTGAAGCATGATATAAGAAAGCTACTCACACTCATGTACACTCAATTGCTTGCCGACAATTGAATATTGGTTAGAGGACTAAAGCGGTATCCAAAATTTAATATTCAATTCAATAGTATATGAAATTTCCATTTAATATTCAATAACATATGAAATTTTCATTCAATATTCAATTCAATTATATATGAAATTTTCATTTAATATTCAATAGTATATGAAATTTTCTTTTAATATTCAATTCAATAATATATGAAATTTTCATTCAATATTCAATAACATATGAAATTTTCATTTAATATTCAATTCAATAATATATGAAATTTCCATTTAATATTCAATAACGTATGAAATTTTCATTCAATATTTAGTTCATTAATATATGAAATTTTCATTTAATATTCAATAGTATATGAAATTTTCATTTAATATTCAATTCAATAATATATGAAATTTTCATTTAATATTCAAAACAATAATATATGAAATTTTCATTCAATATTCAATTCAATAATATATGAAATTTTCATTTAATATTCAATAATATATGAAATTTTCATTTAATATTCAATTCAATAATATATGAAATTTTCATTTAATATTCAATAATATATGAAATTTTCATTTAATATTCAATTTAGTAATATATGAAATTTTCATTTAATATTCAATTCAATAATATGTATATGAAATTTTCATTTAATATTCAATTTTCATATGTATTATTTTAGTGTAATATTTAATAAATATATTAAATTATTTAATATTGAGATATTTTAATTTATTTCATATAATTTAAATATATATAAATATTTATTTTTATATTATTTTATATGCTCGAAGAAATTTGTTTAATATATTTATGTTTTGTCCATTATTAGTAAATTAACCAATCACATCACTTCATAAACACTTATGTTCGGACTTAGTAAATTTTCGCCGTGTTGTTGAAATCCCCAAAAATAGTGTGCCTTTTTCCGTCAATTCCTTTTAATTTCAGTTTTTGCAATCATATAATATAATTCCCACTGAAGCATAATATGAGAGAGCTACTCACACTCATGTACACTCAATTGCTTGCCGACAATTGAATATTGGTTAGAGGACTAAAGCGGTATCCAAAATTGCCTTTAAAAATCCATACGGATAATGGATTTAGATATATTTGATAAAAAAGTGTTTATACTTTGTTTTTTTATATTTATATCTGATAAATATAATATTATCTGCAGGCTTCACTACTTGGTGGTGCCTTTCCGTCAATTCCTTTTCATTTCAGCTTTTGCAATCTCATATATGTATACTTCCCTATGAAGCTACTGAGACAGCTATATATGACAATTTTTTATGGTTAGAACTAGCGGGCGGCGATATCGAATTGTCTTTATATATCTATATGGATTATTGGATATACATATATTTGAGGAAAAAATAGTGTATATACTTTGTTTTCTGATATATCTGATAAATATAATATTGTTTGCAGGCGCATCACTACTTGGTGTGGGGCCTTTCCGTCAATTCCTTTTAATTTCAGCTTTTGCAATCTCATATATGTGAGATGGAGTGGGGTAAGTTGTAACGTTGTGGCAACTCCCGGAAGCAGATATTAATTGCAACGTGGTGGCAACACAAAAAGCAGAAGAGACAGAACTTAACGCAGTTCAAGCGAGTGAAGTCGACAATAAGCAGCAGTATAAGAAGTTTAAGCAGCATCAGCAGTATCATCAGCAGCAGCAGCCGGAAATACATTGAAGCAGATCATATACTAATTGTTAATTGCCCAAACACCCATCCACATTATAATATTATCATAAACAATCATTAATAAAGATATATAAATATCTCACATTTGGGGGCTCAACCGTTCGTGGATTGCCAGGGCGAAGTTACATGAGTGCAAAATCAAAAAAGCAGACAAAAGCAAGAGCGATTCCTAATTTCGCAATAAGTCGCACCAAGCCGTCAGCCGCCAGAAAGAGACAGCTAGTTTTTTCATCTGAAAAATCTAACTGCGCAATAAGTTGCAACAAGCCGTCGGCCTCCAGAAAGAGACAGCTAGTTTCTTCACCGGAGAAATTTTATTTCGCAAGATTTCGCAATATTGCGTCAGCCAAAGAAACTTCGAGAAGACCAAGCAAGCTTCCAATACGAGTATTGCGGAACAGAGTAATCATGCCGAAGGAACAGGATCTACCAGGCTCAAAGATGGACCTGAGTGAAATGCCTAGTGGATCAGCAGCCGCCGAAGACCGTCGCAGAGAAGCAGAGCAAGTTGGCAGGAATCCAATAGTGATGACAGGAACTAATGAAATGCTGCACGAAATAGTTCAACTCCTATCATTAAAAATCCATGCTGATGAAATTGACAAAAAGAATGATTCAAAGCTCGTGGTAGAAAATTTCACCAAAATAATTCCGGAGTTCAGTGGAGAAGACATGTCAGTGCAACAGTGGTTTCATAATTTTGAACTAAATGCTGAAGCATACGGATTGAACGAGAAACAAAAATATGTTCAGGCTCGAGCAAAAATGACCCGTACTGCAGCCCTATTTCTGGAGTCCACCGTAGTGTATGAGTATGCCCAGCTGCGCGAACAACTTCTGGAGGAGTTTGATTGTGAACACCTTTGTAGTGCCGAGATTCACAACCAATTGTCGCATCGTACGAAGTCTGATGAAGAAAGTTTCCATGAGTATTTGCTACACATGAAACGTATTGCTGCCCGTGGAATAATTGATGTGGAATCAGTTATTCAGTACATTGTCAAGGGATTAAATATGAGAAGTGATTACAAGTATACGTTGTATGGCTGCAGCTCATATAAAGAACTGAAGGAAAAATATGAAATTTATGACAGAATGATCCGTGCAAATGGAAAGTCGCAGCTCGAAAAGAAAGTCCCACCGCTAGGCACACCGAAGTCAAAATATCCCAGAGACGAGAAAAAGCAACATTGCTTTAAGTGCGGATCAATGAAGCATCTTCGCAAAGATTGTCAAGCCGAATTGAAGTGCTTTCGCTGCAACCAGACTGGACATATGTCTACTAATTGTCCAAGCACTTCCACTGTTAACATCGCATATGAAGAAAAGCGGCTCAAATGCCTCAAGATTAAGGACATCGAAGTCAAGGGTCTTATTGATACTGGTGCGGATGTCTCGCTGCTCAGAAAGTCAACTTTTGGCCGTTTACGAGGAGTCCAGATGCAAGCCAGCTCGTCATGTTTAAAAGGACTGGGAAACAACACCACACGACCTGTTGGACAGATCGAGGTAGAAGTGGAGATTGATGGTATTTTTCTGATGCATAAGTTCCTGATTCTAAACGACCACACCATCGGATGTGAATTACTGCTGGGCCATGATTTCATTTCCAAGTTTCAAATGACGTCAACACCCGAAGGATATCACTTTGCTGTTCAGTCCGGAGAGGAAATTGATCCAGATGTTCCTTCACAGTACAAACAAGCCGTTCAGTCGATGATCAAGATTTTTTCTGGAAAAGAGCAAACCGCAGATTGTCCAATAACTTTAAGGATAGTACCCGATGAAAATATAATGCCATTTAGACATTCCCCCAGCCGGATTGCGATCACCGAAGCGGATGTAGTCAAGCAGCAGATTGAGGAATGGCTCAGTGCTGATATAATAAGACGCTCAACATCTAACTTCGCCAGTCGTATTGTGATCGTCAAAAAGAAGGATGGTAGCAACAGAGTCTGTGTTGACTATCGGCAATTAAATAAGATGGTCTTAAAGGATTGCTTTCCTGTACCAATTGTCGAAGACGTTTTGGAGAAATTAGGCAATGCAAAAATTTTTCTCAGTCATGGATTTGGAAAATGGGTTCTTTCACGTTCCAGTAGAAGAAAGCAGCAAGAAGTACACCGCATTTATAACAAATGAGGGCCTATTCGAGTTTAATAGAGCTCCTTTTGGCTTTTGTAATTCGCCAGCCGTCTTTATACGTTTTGTAAATCATGTATTTCAAAACCTCATAAATGAAAATGTACTTGATTTGTACATGGACGATATCATAGTACACGCTGATACAGCCAACGAATGCCTTACAAAAGTACAGAAAGTTTTGAACGTAGCTGCTGAATACGGGCTGAAGATCAAATGGAAGAAGTGCCGATTTTTACAGACAGCGATAACATTTTTGGGTCATCAGATTGCGGAAGGAAGCATCAAACCAGGATTGGATAAAACCAAAGCTATAACCAAGTTTGCGATGCCTCAAAACATTAAGGCTGTTCAGTCCTTTTTGGGACTAACTGGATTCTTTAGAAGATTCATAAAGAACTACTCATTGACTGCTAAGCCATTAACAAATCTGTTACGGAAGGACGTTAAATTCAAAATGGGATTAGAGGAACAACAAGCAGTCGCTGCCCTGAAGGAAGCACTAGTTAATGAACCAGTTTTAAAACTATATCGTCGAAATGCGAAAACGGAAATTCATACGGACGCATCGAAGGATGGATTTGCAGCAAACTTATTACAGTGGCAAGAAGGTCAATTGCATCCCATTCTGTTCTGGAGCAAGAAAACGTCGGAATCTGAAGAAAGACTGCACAGCTATGTGCTAGAGGCTAAAGCTATTTTTCTCGCCTGTAAGAAATTCCGGCGGTACATTCTCGGAATTCCTTTCAAGCTAGTTACGGATTGCGCCGCGTTTAAGCAAACGTTAAATAAAAAAGACGTCCCTCGAGAAGTAGCTCAGTGGGTTCTGTACCTACAGGACTATGATTTCGAAGTCGAACACAGACAAGGACCAAGGCTTAAACATGTGGATTGCCTTAGCCGATACCCAATTGAAGTTATGCTGGTATCCTCTGTGGTCACTGCGAAAATTCAAAAAGCTCAGCAGCAGGATATGATGATCAGAGCAGTTGCCGAAATTCTTAAAAGTAAACCGTATGACAATTTTAAACTAAAAGGAGGTCTTGTCTACAAAGTGGTGCAAGGAACAGATTTGCTGGCAGTACCTAAATCTTTGGAAAAGGAGATAATAATCGAGGCGCATAACGAAGGGCATTTTGCGGCAGAAAAAACTATGCATGCGATAAAACAAAACTATTGGATCCCACATCTGGAGGGCAAAGTGATGCAGATTATAGCCAACTGTATCAAATGCATTATCTACAACAAAAAGCTTGGTAAAAAGAAGGATTTCTTCATCAGATCGAAAAGGGTTTTGACCCGCTGCACACCTTACATGTCGACCATTTGGGACCGATGGATGTCACCACAAAAATGTATAAGTACATTTTCGTTATGATTGATGGCTTCAGTAAATTTGTTTGGATGTATCCCACTAAAACTACAAATGCCGAAGAAGTCATAAGGAAGCTGAAAGAGTGGTCGGACATTTTTGGATCGTGGATCGGCGTTCACCTCAAGCAGCTTTGAAGAATATGTAATCCAAAACAATGTCGAACATGTGTGGAGCACCACTGGAGTGCCAAGAGGAAACGGACAAGTCGAACGTGTTAATCGATCGATATTGAACATCATTTCTAAATTATCATCGGAGGAACCTGAGAAATGGTATAAGTTTGTACCTAGAGTTCAGAAGGCTATTAACTCTACTATCCATAAATCGACAAAGCGATCTCCATTTGAGCTAATGATTGGCGTTAAGATGCGATGCAGACCTGATAGTAATATTGTGCAACTACTTCAACACGAATTACTTGATAATTTTGATGAACAGAGACAAAAGATGCGGCAGGAAGTTAATGAAAATATTCAGCAGGCTCAAGACAGCTACAAAAAGCAGTTCGATAAAAACCGAAAGAGCGAATTCGGCTACAAAGTTGGAGATCTAGTGGCCATACGTAGAACCCAATTTGTGGCAGGAAAAAAGTTGGCAAGCGAGTTCCTAGGCCCTTACGAAGTAGTCAAGGTAAAACGAGCAGGGCGCTTTGAAGTACGGAAAGCAGCAGATGTTGAGGGACCAAACTACACAGCTACAAGCAACGACAATATGAAGCTTTGGAGATACTCGGAGGAGAACGAGGATGCATGGTCATCAGAGGCCGATGACTAATCAGGATGACCGAATGTGAGATGGAGTGGGGGTAAGTTGTAACGTTGTGGCAACTCCCGGAAGCAGATATTAATTGCAACGTGGTGGCAACACAAAAAGCAGAAGAGACAGAACTTAACGCAGTTCAAGCGAGTGAAGTCGACAATAAGCAGCAGTATAAGAAGTTTAAGCAGCATCAGCAGTATCATCAGCAGCAGCAGCCGGAAATACATTGAAGCAGATCATACACTAATTGTTAATTGCCCAAACACCCATCCACATTATAATATTATCATAAACAATCATTAATAAAGATATATAAATATCTCACATATATGTATACTTCCCTATGAAGCAACTGGGAAAGCTATACAGGTGGTTGTTATGTATGTACACTCGATTGTTGGCCGATAATTTGTATATGGTTAGAACTAGGGCGGCAGTGTTATCTGACTGATATATTAACAACATGTTAAATATTTATAATTTTTAATATACTTTTAAATCAATATATAATTTTCATTAATATGATTATAAATAAATAATTTATCTCATATCATATCATTATTTTGGTCAATATTAGGATTTTCAAGAAGTCCATTTTATATTCGTCACTAAAAATATGACATGTCAATTGGATACCCGTGCCTGGGCGGCGGCACATTTTGGTTGCAAAATTCTTTTCTGCATACCATTTTAATATAATATAATAATGGGAAAACCATTATTATAATTATATTCGAATCATCAAGCAAAGGATAAGCTTCAGTGGATCTCAGTATGGCAGCTGCTCAACCACTTACAACACCTTGCCTGTTACAAAAGTCGTTTACAATTGATTCTAGGCTTTGTCATTGTATTAAATAATGTTTTAATAAGTAACTAGCGCGGCATCAGGTGATCGAAGATCCTCCCAATTTACTATGTCACAAATAACATTGGCATCAGATCCATTGTCGTTTAAAAAATAAACTTTTAATGGTTTAGAAGCCATACAATGCAAATTGCCCCTTATTTATCATTTCAGTCCAGCACGGATACGACCTTAGAGGCGTTCAGGCATAATCCAACGGACGTAGCGTCATACCACTGTTCGCTCGAACAAGTATTGTGCCATTGGTCCGTACCTGCGGTTCCTCTCGTACTACGCAGGAATGCTGTCGCAACAACGTTTTGTCATTAGTAGGGTAAAACCAACCTGTCTCACTACGGTCTAAACCCAGCTCACGTTCCCTTGCATGGGTGAACAATCCAACGCTTGATGAATTTGGCTTCACAATGATAGGAAGAGCCGACATCGAAGGATCAAAAAGCGACGTCGCTATGAACGCTTGGCCGCCACAAGCCAGTTATCCCTATGGTAACTTTTCTGACACCTCTTGTTAAAAACTCTTTAAACCAAAAGGATCGATAGGCCGAGCTTTTGCTGTCCCTGTGTGTACTGAACACCGAGATCAAGTCAGCAGTTGCCCTTTTGCTCTATGTGTGGTTTCTGTCCGCACTGAGCTGGCCTTGGGACACCTCCGTTATTATTTGAGAGATGTACCGCCCCAGTCAAACTCCCTACCTGGCAATGTCCTTGAATTGGATCATACCTGAGTAATTGGAGTTATACCAAAAATTTGGAATTGAAAATACATAAATGCATTCTCTCATTAAATAATTTGTTTGCGAATATATAACAAACTTGTGATACTTTGATCAAGAAGCTTGCATCAAAACCCAATACCATAAGATATAATAAATATATCCGTATAATGGCTAGGAAATTATACACGTTCCATTTAATCAAGTAAGTAAGGAAACAATAAGAGTAGTGGTATTTCATTGACGATATTAAATACAAGGAAAAATATCTCCCACTTATTCTACACCTCTTATGTCTCCTTACACTGCCAGATTAGAGTCAAGCTCAAAAGGGTCTTCTTTCCCCGCTAATTATTCCAAGCCCGTTCCCTTGGCTGTGGTTTCGCTAGATAGTAGATAGGGACAGTAGGAATCTCGTTAATCCATTCATGCGCGTCACTAATTAGATGACGAGGCATTTGGCTATTTTTTTTTTTTTTGATGTTAAGGTAGGGAAATCTTCAAAAGATACTAGGTAAACCTAGCAAGCACGATTCGCTGCATCCACAGAAAAAATATTCTACAGCGCCTACGTACTAAAACCCTCCTCATTCTTCCACGATGTTTGTACCTTCTTCGGATGTTGTGCCAAGGTAGAAAGCAAATAAAACCATGAACTTGTCAGGACCAAGCTCAATGGACACCAATACTGGCCATCCAAGGGGTGGGTGACCCCAAGGACCATTTCGCCGCTCGAATTAGCTACTTCTATAAATTCAAATCCCAATTATATAGAAGCACCCAGAGAACACCACGAGGAGGTTTCAAGTCGACTTGAATCTGACAACGACTGACGAATTACGGTGTTGCACCCCTTCTGCGTTATCAGAGACCACGTTCTCTAATAATATAATAATATATAAATAATAAGAATTAATTAAAATTAATTAGTATTCTTAAAAATTTTAGCAAGAAAGTTCCACAATTGGCTACGTAACTAAACTATCCGGGGAACAAATAACTATCATAAATGATAGAAACTCTATTTACCCAGAACGAGCACATAAACCATGTTATTGTTTCCCAATCAAGCCCGACTATCTCAATCTTCAGAGCCAATTCTTATCCCGAAGTTACGGATCTAATTTGCCGACTTCCCTTACCTACATTATTCTATCGACTAGAGACTCTTCACCTTGGAGACCAGCTGCGGATATTGGTACGGCCTGTTGAGAAGTTTGCGTATCCCCACCATAAATTTTCAAGGTCCGAGGAGAAAATATCGACACAACAGTATATGTCATGCTCTTCTAGCCTATCTACCATATCTCTCTGCGAAAGACTTCCATGGTAGTAAGGCTATAAAACAGAAAAGAAAACTCTTCCGATACCTTTCGACGGCTTCTTTATGGTCGTTCCTGTTGCCAGGATGAGCACGAGGCCCATATTTAATAACAAACGGATACTCAACAGGTTACGGAATTGGAACCGTATTCCCTTTCGTTCAAAATTATTCAAGTGTTTTATATTTGCAATATATAGATTATTATGACTTTATTAACTTGAAAATTTTCGGCTTTCGCTTTGAACTTAGGACCGACTAACTCGTGATCAACCACTGTTCACACGAAACCCTTCTCCACTTCAATCCTCCAAGGTCTCATTCGATTATTTGCTACTACCACCAAGATCTGTACTAATAACGGCTCCATGCAGGCTTACGCCAAACACTTCTATGCACACCATTGTACCTTCCTACTCACTAAAGTTTCAAAATTTATATTATTAAATAATATAAATCATCTACTTTAGCGGTAATGTATAAGTATACAACTTAACCGCCATCCATTTTAAGGGCTAGTTGCTTCGGCAGGTGAGTTGTTACACACTCCTTAGCGGATTTCGACTTCCATGATCACCGTCCTGCTGTTTTAAGCAACCAACGCCTTTCATGGTTTCTGTATGAGTTGTTAATTTGGGCACCGTAACATTACGTTTGGTTCATCCCACAGCGCCAGTTCTGCTTACCAAAAGTGGGCCACTGGGCACATTATATCATAACCTTAAACTTCATATCAAGAAAGTTAAGGTTCTTACCCATTTAAAGTTTGAGAATAGGTTAAGATCGTTTCGACCCTAAGGCCTCTAATCATTCGCTTTACCAGATAAGATTATTTTATATAACATTTAAATGCACCAGCTATTCTAAGGGAAACTTCGGAAGGAACCAGCTACTAGATGGTTCGATTGGTCTTTCGCCCCTATACTCAATTCTGACAATCGATTTGCACGTCAGAACTGGTTCGGTGTTCCATCAGGGTTTCCCCTGACTTCAACCTGATCAAGTATAGTTCACCATCTTTCGGGTCACAGCATATATGCTCAAGGTACGTTCTAGTTAGAGGTATAAATAATATAAATATTATTACACATAACTTTTTAGAATGCCCCGGGATTGTGTTAATTAACTATAAATAGTTAAAAAACTAATCCCATTATTAGTCAAGTTAATTATGCTATTAGGTTTATATCCCAATAACTTGCACATATGTTAGACTCTTTGGTCCGTGTTTCAAGACGGGTCCCGAAGGTATCCTGAATCTTTCGCATTGTTAATCATACAAGTGCATATAATAAACATAGAAAATCAATGATAATCATGCTATTATATAATTTTCAAAAAATTAACGCACTGTATTCATATAAATCTATCAACACTTTATCAAATTAATGACATTTATTTTATGTTAAATTGCAAGCAAAATAATTTAAATAAACTATAAGTCATATTTTATAATAAATTTGGTTTATATTAATAGATTACAATGTCCTTATATGGAAAAAATGCACTCTATTATTATAATATTATTTAAATATTACAATTTTAATGATGAATTGTCCATAACGGATATTCAGGTTCATCGGGCTTAACCTCTAAGCAGTTTCACGTACTATTTAACTCTCTATTCAGAGTTCTTTTCAACTTTCCCTCACGGTACTTGTTTACTATCGGTCTCATGGTTATATTTAGTTTTAGATGGAGTTTACCACCCACTTAGTGCTGCACTATCAAGCAACACGACTCTTTGGAAACACCATCTAGTAATCATTAATGTTATACGGGCCTAGCACCCTCTATGGGTAAATGGCCTCATTTAAGAAGGACTTAAATCATTAATTTCTCATACTAGAATATTGATGCTCCATACACTGCATCTCACATTTGCCATAAAGACAAAGTGACTTAGTGGTGAACTATTTTCTTTTCGCTCGCCGCTACTAAGAAAATCCTTGTTAGTTTATTTTCCTCCCCTAATTAATATGCTTAAATTCAGGGGGTAGTCCCATATGAGTTGAGGTTGTATATACACAAATATAAATATATAATTTTCTTTTATATATTGAAACCATTAATATATTTCTATTATGTGAAGAATAATAATATTTACTTAATTTTTTTTTTTCATAACAACTCTTTAATAAGAGGCAATTCTAGATAAAAAAAAAAAAAAAAAACACATTTTTTTTATGCTAGACATTGCTCAGTATTATAAGAATTGAAAATAAAATTAATATACATCTTCGTTTTTCTCATACTTGAGAGATAATGTGTTTCATTTATAATTAATATTATGAAAATTTATTATATTAAATATAAAAATTTTCAATAATATACCATGTGTTTTAAAATTTTGTAAAATATTAAAACAACTTATTGAGCATAGTCTTACAACCCTCAACCATATGTCGATGTTCATGTGTCCTGCAGTTCACACGATGACGCACAGTTTGCTGCGTTCTTCATCGACCCATGAGCCGAGTGATCCACCGCTTAGAGTGAATTTATTTAGTTTTTATTTCATTACGTCATTAAAATTTTTATTGAAAGAAATTAAAAATATACCATTTTACTGGCATAAATCAATTCCTTCAATAAATTCTTTATCCCAATATAAAGCTGCGAAATGTCTTAGTTTTACATAATTGATTGCATATTGGTGTTGTTAAATTTTTGCATTATTGTATACGATCGACATATGTAAAACATTAACCTTTATAAACCAGGTACAACATTTTATTCTTGGGTTGTTGCTTTAACCATTGTATGCAAATAAACCAATAATAAGCAATACAATACGCAACGCGTGTACATTGTGGTAAATACACACGCCGAAAAATAATAATGTTTTAATTTTGCATATTTAAGCTTTTATTTATATTGAATATAACAATATTATTTTTCGTATTTTTAAATTTGGTGTTATATATATATTTAATAACGGTTGGAACATACAATAATGATCCTTCCGCAGGTTCACCTACGGAAACCTTGTTACGACTTTTACTTCCTCCAAATAATCAAGTTCGGTCAACTTTTGCGAAACAACCGTAACACACAAGGCGTCACAGTGATCACGTCCGGAGACCTCACTAAATAATTCAATCGGTAGTAGCGACGGGCGGTGTGCACAAAGGGCAGGGACGTAATCAATGCGAGTTAATGACTCACACTTACTAGGAATTCCAAGTTCATGTGAACAGTTTCAGTTCACAATCCCAAGCATGAAAGTGGTTCAGCGGTTTACCCGGACCTCTCGGTCTAGGAAATATACGTTGATACTTTCATTGTAGCGCGCGTGCAGCCCAGGACATCTAAGGGCATCACAGACCTGTTATTGCTCAATCTCATTATTGCTAGACGCAATTTGTCCATTTAAGAAGCTAGTGTCCTTATAATGGGACAAACCAACAGATACGGCTCCACTTATATAAACACATTCAAACACAATAAACATTTTACTGCCACCATGAATGAAGGCAATATAAGCTTCAACACCATAATCCTGAAGATATCTATTTAATATATTTGAGTCTCGTTCGTTATCGGAATTAACCAGACAAATCACTCCACGAACTAAGAACGGCCATACACCACCACCCATAGATTCGAGATAGAGCTATCAATCTGTCTTACACACTTATGTTCGGACCTGGTAAGTTTTCCCGTGTTGAGTCAAATTAAGCCGCAGGCTCCACTCCTGGTGGTGCCCTTCCGTCAATTCCTTTAAGTTTCAGCTTTGCAACCTTACTTCCCCCGGAGCCCAAAAGCTTTGGTTTCCCGGGAAGCGACTGAGAGAGCCATAAAAGTAGCTAAACCCAATTGCTAGCTGGCATCGTTTATGGTTAGAACTGATCGCTTTCCAACCTCTAACTTTCGTTCTTGATTAATGAAAACATCTTTGGCAAATGCTTTCGCTTAAGTTAGTCTTACGACGGTCCAAGAATTTCACCTCTCGCGTCGTAATACTAATGCCCCCAAACTGCTTCTATTAATCATTACCTCTTGATCTGAAAACCAATGAAAGCAGAACAGAGGTCTTATTTCATTATCCCATGCACAGAATATTCAGGCATTTGAAGCGTGCTTTAAGCACGCTAATTTGTTCAAAGTAATTGTGGGGTAATGACATATCTCCGCCGACATATCTCCGCCGTTAGAAAAACGACATATCACAGCGCGGAGATATGTCGTTCTGAAACAACATAATTTCGCGCGGAGATATGTCGTTTCAAAACGACACATCTCCGCGCGGAGATACGTCGTTTTTCTAACGGCGGAGATATGACGTTTTAAAACGACATATTTCCGCGCAGATCACCGGCGATGATATGTCGTTTTACAACGACATATCTCCGCCGTTAAAAATGCGACATATCTCCGCGGGAAATTATGTATATATGTATGTACATACATTAAATGAATAATCTGCATTCCTAATATGTATGTGTAAGTACAATATAATAATATTATATGTCTGCGCGTAAAGCGCGTATTTGATTTATATGGACTGGCGACAGTCGGATTGATCGGTTCTGTATTTCGGCGGTAATGTTGCATCAGCTTCTAATGGAGCTGTGATCGGTCATCTGCATTTTGTCGCTTAAAGAATAGCGGGCGGCAGCGTATTGTCGCTGACGCCGAGTGTGGTTCGGAAGCTAGCACAAAGCAGAAATTTGCAACGCATGTTAGTTGAATACAGAACTTGCGTGAGTTTGTTTGTCTTCATTTCGCGCGTGCCAAAAGTGTGTTGCCTAGGACTGATATTCAATTGTTTGAGCTGTGTGAGGCATTATGGACTACGCAAATATACAATTCAAGCTCAGAGAAGGAAGCCGTGCGGGTTGTTCTTTGTTGTTGTTTACTCTAAGTGAGCAACAAATTTACATTAAAAATAAACAGTTAAAAAACGGTTCTACCACATATACGTGTCACGTAGCCGGCTGCAAAGCGCGAGTGTATATGGCCGAAGATAAAACTAACGTTTTTTCATAAGAAGAATATATGGTGCTCATGGTCCACAGGGCCACGAAATGGAAAAAATAAGTGTGCTTAGTGAAATAAAATGAAGCAAGCAAGTCGTCCCTGCCGACATTGAGTATACCCTGTACCAACTAGTTATATTAAACAAAGTCGAACACCATCGAAATCGCCATCAATTTCAAAGAAAATTCAGTTTAACATGCCGCAACAGAGCACGCATGCTATCTCGCTCACTCTTGTCAGCTAATGCCGCCCTTAGTGTTTCAGTACAAAACTTATATGCGAATATCTCCGACATTTGTTGTCCGATTTTGACTAAATTTGGGCAGCTGAAGCAGTTTGGCTCTATAATCAGGTGTGCCAAATAAAAATACGATATCTTTCATACAGCTCTAGTTATAGTTTTTTCCAAATTCCGGGGGGCGGAAGTGGGCGTGGCAAAAATTTGAAACAAACTTGATCTGTCTATGCAATAGACGGATGTTCACACCAAGTTTGGTAGCTCTAGCTCTTATAGTCTCCGAGATCTAGGTGTTCATACGGACGGACAGACGGACAGACGGACAGACGGACAGACGGACAGACGGACGGACGGACGGACGGACGGACGGACGGACGGACAGACGGACATGTCTCAATCGACTCGGCTAGTGATGCTGATCAAGAATATATATACTTTATGGGGTCGGAAACGCTTCCTTCTGCCTGTTACATACATTTTGGCGACTTTAATATACCCTTTTACCCTATGGGTACAGGGTATAAAAAGATTGCCAAAGTAACAAAAACAACGACATTAAAAAAATATTTAATGATATTTTAGCTGAGTAAGTAAACGTATAAATCTAAAATATTTAGGAGCTTAACTATAAGCGCATCTAGTTTATCCTGTGTAGCTTTCGTAAAAAAAAACTGTAAATGAGGTATGAAAGAGAATCGAAAACAAAAGTTGCGCACCAGCAGAAAATCACATAAATACAGAAAAAAATAAGTTCCGTTGCAGTTGTTGTTGTTTTCGATTCTCTTTCATACCTCATTTAAAGTTTTTCGCTAGTCCGCCTATTACGAAAGCTACACTGGAAAAACTGGGTGCGGTTATTGTTAAGCTCCGCAGTGTATGTGTTGTTTTTATACCCTGTACCCATAGGGTAAAAGGGTATATTAAAGTCGCCAAAATGTATGTAACAGGCAGAATTAAGCATTTCCGACCCTATAAAGTATATATATTCTTGATCAGCATCAACAGCCGAGTCGATTGAGACATGTCCGTCTGTCCGTCTGTCCGTCTGTCCGTCCGTCCGTCCGTATGAACACCTAGATCTCAGAGACTATAAAAGATAGAGCATCCAAATTTGGTGTGAACATGCGTCTAGTGTGTACACAGATCAAGTTTATTTCAAATTTTTGCCACGCCCACTTCCGCCCCCCGCAAATCGCGAAAACGTATTACTAGAGCTGTATTAAAGATATCGTATTCTTACTTGGCACACCTAATTTTATATCAAAACTGTACCAGCTCACCAAATTTTGTCGAAATCGGACAATAAATATCGGAGATATACCTATATGACTTTTGCACTGAATTGCCAAGGCGACATTGGCTGGCAAGAGTGAGCGAGACAGTATGCGTTCGCTGTTGCTGCATGTTATAGAGAATTTTGCATGAAATTTATGGCGATTTCGGGGATATTCTATTTCATTTAATATAACTAGTTGGTACAGGGTATACTCAATGTCGGCAGGGACGACTTGCTTGCTTCATTATAATTATTGTTATATGCGTTTTCTTTTTTCCTAATAGAAAAACGCTGGGAGTAGAAGAGATTGAAATAAATTACGATGTTGTCAAACGTACTCTCCAAAGAAAGAGACAGCCTTTCTTGCCTAAATCTCCTAGCTCAGCAACCGAAGTACGTACAGCTTTTGAAGATGAAAATATTATGAAACTCTTTGGTATGACCAAGGGAAATCCACCGAAATGTTTTATCAAAAAGTATACTTGTCAAGCTCTTTCGCATACTGCGTATTTGCATCAGACAAGGTTATCGCTTTGATGCAAGCGAACATTCCAGAGGAAAATAGACATTTTTTGATTGATGCCACATTTAAAGTATGTCCTTTTGGAGAATTTAAGCAACTCTTAATAATATACATAAAACATTTGCAAAAGGTAAATATCGTACTATTCTAAATATTATTAAATAATTAAAATGTTTTTTATATTTAGATAACTCCTTTTATATTTGCTCTGATGTCAAGAAAAACAGAACTTTGCTATCGGCATTTGTTCACATACATTGACTCCAATATTTGCTGCTTAAATGGTGCATCTTTTATATCTGATTATGAAAAAGCCATGCGCACAGTTTTGAAAAACTTGCATCCTACCATGAACTTCTATGCTTGCTGGTTCCATTTTACACAAGCTTGTAAGAGAAATGCAAGAAAATGTATTGGCTTTGAGAATGTGCTCAAACGCAATAAACAAGCCTACATACTTTTTCTGAAATTTTTGCATTTGCCGCTATTGCCACATTATAAAATTCTCGAAGCATTTAATATGTTGGAATTTCAAGCAACTGCTTTGGACAAGAACGTTTTTTCTCCCTTTTTAAAATATTTTAAAAAGCAGTGAATTTTAAAGGTATATTAACTTTTTTATTTATTCTATTTTTAATTTATTATATACAATTTATTTATAGGAGGGACCTCAAAACATATCGGTGTTTAAGCGTTCAACTAGAACTACTGGCTCTGTTGAAGCATACAATTTGAGTTTAGGGAACAAAATTCAATCAAAAGGGCATTTTTTTAAATTTGTCCAATGTATTATTGATGCCGAATATGAAAAAAGTCGCGAATTTAATTTACTTTTTCAAAACGGTGGAATTGGTAACCAGCCAGCGTCAAAAAACTACGTGTAACTGGAGATGAAATTTCTTATTACAGCTAAGAAGTTAATATCTTCACCTTTACAGGACCGTGCTCAAAAAATTATGGACGCTATGAATCTTTTAGACAAAGCACTATGGGCGATTAGTTGATTTTGGCGGCATAAAGTCCACACATAGAGCTAGGCGCTTAATTTTTTTTTTTTAAGTGTTACTAATATTCTAGTTTGATTTCGGATTTTTTTTTTAGTCAATTTGACCACGCCTTTATTTTCCGCCCCTTTATAACTCCGGCACCTGTACAAAAATTCAATTTTTATTATAAAGCAAAGCATAAAAATAGAAAAAATAATATTTTACCATGTTTTAACAATATTCCAAACTCAAAAAATCAAAAAGTTAATAATCTTCTTCATCCAAAACAAAAGAATTCTCATGTTTGTCATCGCTTTCGTTGTCTGATTCGGTGTCTTCATCATTTCCAAAATTGTATGAACTCAGCTCTGATGTTGGACACTCTAAAAGGTTTATAACTTCTATTGGAAGCGGTTTCTTTTTCAAATTTTGCAGCCTCTTATTTATATAGTAGCTTGATATTAATGGATCAGATGAGTCCATGGCTCTATTAAAAACGTCAGCCATATTACTTAATCTAGAATTTTTTCTGGCATGAGAACGTCGGTCCATTTTATAATGTTTGTTACGAGCTTCTGATGCATTTTCACCCAAACATCCAACTGGAACTATACACAAATTTATAATGTCTGCTCCGTGAACTAATATTTTATGTACAGTTGGAGACATTGGGTACCACGGATATGTTTTCATATATAGATTAAAAGTGTCTTTACAAAGTTGTCGGTACTTTTTTGGGCTGATCGAGAATTCACACGATATTGCTATTAATATATAGTAAAAATTATTCAAAATGACCTCATCAAACAATGTTATGGACGCAAACAGTTTTGTATTTCCAAAGATTCGTCTCGCCGTGTTACCATCATTGCTGTTACCACTTCCGTTCTGTTTTGGTATGCTAATATGCAAACCCATTACCTTCCATACTGTTTGCTGAATTTCCTTCTTTCTTATCATCATTTTATTTTTATCATCGCCTTTGATATGCCAGGGTCTTTATATCCATACGGTACGATATATTCAAGACGAATTCCATAAATCGAATCCATGCATGTAATGGACTTACGCCGTATTTTAAAGAGCCAGGCTGAGGTTGAAAGGTTTCAGAATTAAAATCTGTGATTTCGATAAGTTTTTTGGGATTTACGGCACAGATTGGGCAACATTGATTGGATTTTGTACCAGTTATGACGTTTAATACCTTTCCATCAATTAATGACATATATGTTTTAAAATCCACAGAAATATTTTTAGGTTGCCATTTGAACTTTTCCAATTTCGCTACTTGCATATCTAAATTTTCCTTTTCGCATAAGATTTTTGTGGAGCTCTCTTTTCGCGTATTCAATTTTTAAAGGCCTGCAAAACCTTATTGACTGTGGGCTTCTATTTAACCATATTACGCGATTTAAAGAATCAATTAGACGTATTGGTATGACAGTGGACACGAACAGCGATTGATCTAAGAAATCAGGTTCATCTGAATCAAATTTTTGTTTATATGAACTTTGACCCGTCGATCCATCAAACCCATAGCTAATAATAAGGGTGCAGTCCGTTACATTTTCCATTTTCTCTAAAACATCATTTTGTAAAATCAATATTCGTTCAGCTGTGTGGTTTAGCAAATCCTGCAGAGAAACCTTTGCCACAGTTTC
The DNA here is from genome assembly GCA_018903575.1 of Drosophila saltans. NCBI lineage: Eukaryota > Metazoa > Arthropoda > Insecta > Diptera > Drosophilidae > Drosophila > Drosophila saltans. The sequence continues at coordinate 3,176 of JAEIGH010000250.1, read as the reverse complement.
GGAAATACTAATTCCTGGCGGTCTGCATTGCAATTTTGTAGATCTTATTAAGTCGTACCCGGGACATATATTGCAGCCGTGCGCCTTGTTGAGTTGTGTAAAATTGATATATTGCTGCTTTGTTAAATTATTCTCCAATAAAAAAGCTAATGCTTCAATATTAGAAATGCGATCTGGTCCCGCTTGATTTGTTATTTCGGGATTTACAACATTTTCCTCAGTCATTACATTTCGCAATACGCCAACCAATTTATTTTCATTACTTTTACGGGCAGACGCAGAGGCGGCATGCAAAAGTAATGCAGTAGAGCAGTCATTTTGAACGGCAACTTCTGATGCCATTTGCCTTCGTAGTCTAGGCCCGGCCTTGGCATATCCTACTTTTGGACGACCCATCTTCGATGGTAATGGCTTAGCAGTATCCTCCACTTCAATTTTTATTTCCATACATTTTGCAAACCATTCTGTGTGAATTGACTTGAATCGCTCAAGATTTCGATTGTATTTGCGCAAGTATCGTTTTATATAATATTCAAAATTAGTCACTTTTGCCTTAATTTGCTGTATGTTTGATTTGCTCAAATTATCTTCATTTATTTCTTCCATTATGTACGCTGCGACAGCATCAGCATTGCGATTGTTGTTCTTCCAAATATCAACAAGCGTGTTGTTGTTGAACGTAAAGGAAACTTCAAGTGCAATTTTTTTTAAAAGGAACAAAAATGAGCAAAAAAAATGATTACTACAATAAACTAGACACATCCGTTAGTAACTTGCCATTTTTAGTTGCATGTTTTGATATGCAATTTTCAAGAAATACTCCACGGAACACAATTAAAATTGTTAGATTTTCGCTAAAAATACAATCAACAATAACACTGGACATTAAAAACACCACGAACATTTATACACATTTAGCGTAAATAAAAGATTCTAAATACCTTGAGCTTTGCTATCCATATTACACTTATTTATTTAAACGAAACCAATAATAATTTAAGCACTTTCAACAGCATGAAATTTTTCGCGCCAATTTATATAATTGCGAGCTTCAACAGATCAGGTGGTTTGAAGGGCTGCCACAAAAAGAGAGTTGCCACCCCATAAAAAAAAAAATTGTTTTTCAGCTAACTGAAGTGTTTACTATTAATAAAAAATAACATTTTCTTAATATTTCACCATAAATTTTATAACTTTATGCCGCCCATTTTGAAAAATCGCCCACAGTGCAAAGGAGATATCGATATTTTTGGGTTTTTGACGCGCATTGTGGCCCTCAATGAGAGATTTTCGAAGCAGGACCTATTTAACAGTGTGGACAGTGAAACAAATTTATGTAAGATGTCGCCTGAACTTAAATCTTCAACGTCATCGCTGTCATCGAATGCTTCCAACTTAAGTCAGCTATCAGATGAATCAATTGCTCAAATGAACCCATGCAATGTATGCTTAACAAACCCAAAGTCAGTTTTGCTGCGTCCATGCAATCATGTAAATATTTGTGCCATGTGTTGGGATCAAATTCTTTCCCACAACGAGGACAATTCAAATAGGAAACCTCAATGTCCAAGCTGTAACCAAGAAGTCATTGAGGCAATTCTCAATGTTTTCATTTATAATTAAAAAAAAATACAAATTATTCAAAAAAAAAAAAAAGTAAACCAAATATAATTTCGTTCATAAAAACGGAATAAAAATGTAAAATGAACAAATAAATTGAATTTATAATTTCTGTGAAAGAATTTATTATTCTGATTTCAAACTTTGTAATATCTCTATAGTTATTAGGAATGCATATGTACATACTCGAAAAAGTTCGAGACGAAAGTTCATTTATTGAATGTACATACATATATACATAATTTCGCGCGGAGATATGACGTTTTGAAACGAGATATCTCCGCGCAGATCACCGGCGATGATATGTCGTTTAAAAAGCGACATATCTCCGCCAGAAAAATGTACTGGGCGGAGATATGTCGTCGGAGATATGTCGCTATGCCGTAATTGTACCGGCCCACAATAACACTCGATGAAGAGCACTAATGCAGGTTTTTAAATAGGAGGAATATATAAAAAAATAGAAGTATTTAATTATATATAAGAACTCCACCGATAATACGCTTACATACATAAAGGTATAGTACTAACTACAATTGTAAGTTGTACTACCCGTATGAAGCACAAGGTCAACTACGAACGTTTTAACCGCAACATCTTTAATATACGCTATTGGAGCTGGAATTACCGCGGCTACTGGCACCAGACTTGCCCTCCAATTGGTCCTTGTTAAAGGATTTAAAGTGTACTCATTCCAATTACAGGGCCTCGGATATGAGTCCTGTATTCTTATTTTTGTTTGTGAGTTGTTTGTGCGAACATAAGTGTTTATAAAGTGATGTGTTTGGTTAATTTACTAATAATGGACAAAACATAAATATATTAAACAAATTTCTTCGAGCATATAAAATAATATAAAAATAAATAAATATTGATAAATCGGCCTTCAACAGGGCTTGCAAGGAGCTTAAAAATCTGTTATTTGATCTTCGAAACGAATCATTAGCAGAATATCTTCGCAACGCTGAGCCCAACAATGTATTACCTGCTCACCAATTTGGATTTTTGGATTTGGATTTTCGTCACTACCTCCCCGAGCTGGGAGTGGGTAATTTACGCGCCTGCTGCCTTCCTTAGATGTGGTAGCCGTTTCTCAGGCTCCCTCTCCGCAATCGAACCCTGATTCCCCGTTACCCGTTGCAACCATGGTAGTCCTAGATACTACCATCAAAAGTTGATAGGGCAGACATTTGAAAGATCTGTCGTCGGTACAAGACCATACGATCTGCATGTTATCTTGAGTTCAACCAATATAACGATCAAATGATCGCTTGGTTTTAGCCTAATAAAAGCACACGTCCCAAAAGATCCGTGTTTTAATTGCATGTATTAGCTCTAGAATTACCATAGTTATCCAAGTAACTGTTAACGATCTAAGGAACCATAACTGATATAATGAGCCTTTTGCGGTTTCACTTTTAATTCGTGTGTACTTAGACATGCATGGCTTTATCTTTGAGACAAGCATATAACTACTGGCAGGATCAACCAGAATAATGTTATTTATATATTATATGTACTGTTGATATATATATCAAACAGACATATTAGATTTG
>JAEIGH010000508.1:0-36202 GCA_018903575.1 Drosophila saltans | reverse complement strand
ACATACGTACATACATAACTGGGATTGGAAAAAAGATGGCTGCGTTGGAAAGCAGTACAAAGTTGAAGGAAAAAGAAATGAAGGAGAATGAAAAAATGACCTTATGTCATTTAATGAGTGTAAGTGAAGTGCTGCCTGATTTAACACCTTATGTGATAAATCATACAAACGGACAACATTTACACTGCCACCTTATGTGGACTTCAAATAAAAGTTTTCACTTAACTTTCTTTGCAGCGTTGAGGGAAAAATCCACCGATGCGAGCTGGCGTCAGTAGATCGGCCTGATCTTAGAAAAAGTTCCTTCTTGGTGGAAATCCGGTTCGAAGGACCAAAATGTATGTAGAAGGGCGGATATCTTCCTTTCTTTTTTTTCCCCAGAAATAAAACGTAGATTGAAGAACTCCAAGAATTTCACTTCACACTTGTATGTATTCTTCAGTACACTTCTTTTCGATCTCACGTTATAAAAGCGATTAATCTAACTTAACATTACATATTACAGACTACTTAGCATTACAGGCCGTGGTGAAAGCTCCCCTGTTCACCACTCCCGTCTCGCCTCTCGCTCTCTCATCATCGTGACGTAGACATTTCTTTACTTCTTATTTTTGACTAAAGGACCTGGCACAATCCTATGTATATCTTTTGTATCTTCTGATGAAAATGAAAAAGGCCGACTAAGGTTACACCTGGTCTTATGTACCCAAAAAAGCAAGAAAGCTCTCTCTTTAGAACAACGGAAGTGGGTTGCGATCAATGTCATTAAGACCTTTGCACTCTATGCAACGCCCTCTATGTCCATAAATTAGACTAGCAAAAATTTCATGTGACAAGTTTTGTTGCGCGCCTTTTTATGCTAATTTGAATTTAAAGAATGAAACAAAAAAAAAATTAAAAAAATTTGTACAGAAAAAAATAGACTATTATCGCGACCATTACACCTGGTTGGTTATTAAGGCTACTGATTGAAAATTTTCGTTATCATTGATATTATGTATTTCTTCTTGATTATAGTTATTTTCTTTAAACTCATCTCTAGACTTTAATGATTTATCTGAATGTTGAGAAACGTAAGTTTTTCTTGTTTGTCCACTGTAAGTTTCTCTGTTATTACGCTTGAACGGACCGCTTTGTTGCTCTTTATTAGTGTTATCAAGGTTATAAGGTTTTACACTGTAATTAGGTTTCTCTCCCTGTTGTTGATTTCGTGAACTAATTTGCTGTTGATCTCTAAAATTATTGTTAAATCTACTAGAAATCATATTTTGACTCCAGGATCTAGTTTGTTTTTTTTTTTTTTTTATTTCAATTTTTTTTAGACAATACTATCTCATAGGCTGTAATTATATCTTTTGGTTCTCTTCCTCGAACAATGGACCCTAAAGGACCTCGTAACCTTTTAAGGAATGTAACTAGGCATTGGTTGATAAAAAAATCCTTTTATGTTTCTATCACTGTTGTATTAGCATCCTTTTCATCAATAACGTTTAGTAAAGCTCTTTGTATGCTGGTTATTTTTTCGTACAGAATTTATACAGGGTAACTTTGTGTTGTTAAAATACTTAGTTCAGCAATTAAGTTGTATTCTGTCCTTTTGTCCGAAAAGTGTCTCACAAAGGTGTTTTTGATATCGTCCCAATTTAATTTTACTGTTGTTTGATATAATATTTCGTGGGCTTTTCCTTGAATTTTTGTTTGAAGTTTGACTATATACCAAATAAGAATACGATGTCGTTTAATACAGCTCGAGTAAAATCATTTTAAAAATTGTTTTTTTTTTATTTTCGGGGGGCGGAAGTGGGCGTGGCTAAAATTTGAAACAAACTTAATCTGCCTAGGCATAAGACGGATGTTCACACTAAATTTGGTAGCTCTAGCTCTTATAGTCTCCGAGATCTAGGTGGTCATGCGGACGGACGGACAGACGGACATTTCTCCTTCTGCCTGTTACATACATTTTAGCGACTTTAATATACCCTTTTACCCTATGGGTACAGGGTATAATGATTTCTTTGATTGTCTTGATCGCACTGTCCGATACAGCAGGTTCAATCGTTAAATGCATTTAATCGTGTAATATCGAATGATCTATAGCACGATAAGACATCAGTTTTATGCATTGTTATTGCAACCATTTAAAGCACCATATACATACACACAGTGACGTACCTAAGAAATTGGGCGCCCGGGAAAAAAATAATTTTGCCGCCCCTTATCACTTTTTCAGTGGTCAGCGGTGTTACCTTGCTAAGCTGCAGTGATGGTCACACCGCTGCGCAGCGAAATGTCTTTACTCAACACATACAAACAGAAAGTACTTAAGTGATGCATATTTCTTTCAATCGTCGGTATTGAGAAAATTTGTAGAAAAGTAAGTATTTATTTAGCTCAAGTATGCACTAAGAAAAATAAAAAGCAAAAATAACCATAACGTCAAACACCCTCGAAATAGCGATTAATTTCATAAAAAATTTTCTTTAACATGCCGCAACAGCGAACGCATGCTATCTCGCTCACTCTTTCCAGCTAGTGTCGCCTTGACAATTCAGTTCAAAATGCACATTCGTATATCTCCGATATTTATTGTCCGATTTCGACTAAAATTGGTCAGATGATGCATATTAACCACATTATTAGGTGTGCCAAATAAGAATGTGATTCCTTAAAAACTGCTCTAATAATTAGTTTTTTCTGAATTGCGGGGGCGGAAGTGGGCGTGGCAAAAATTTTAAACTCTCTTGATCTGCGTAGTCACTAGACAAATGATCGAACAACCTCAAAATCGCAATCAATTCAAAACAAAATTCCCCTTTACATGCAGCAGCAGAGAACGCATGCTATCTCGCTCTTTCTTATCTACCAATGTCGTCTTGGCAATTCAGTACAAAACGGATATAGCCATATCTCCGATGTTTATTGTCCGATTTCATCAAAAATGCTCAGCTGGCCCAGTTTGGGTATATAATAAGGTGTACCAAGTAGGAATACGATATCTTGAAGGCAGCCCTAGTTATCGTTTTTTTTAAATTGCGGGGGCGAAAGTGGGCGTGGCTAAAATTTGAAACAAACTTGAACTGCTTTGATATTAGATGGATGCTCAAACCAAATTTGCTATTTTAGCTATAGCTCTTATAGTCTCTGAGATCGAGTGGCTCATACGGACAGACAGACAGACGAACATGTCTCAATCGACTCGGCTGTTGATGCTGATCAAGAATATAAATACTTTATGGGGTCGGAAACGCTTCCTTCTGCCTGTTACATACATTTTAGCGACTTTAATATACCCTTTGACCCTTTGGGTACAGGGTATAAAAAATGTACAAGTGTCTATTAAGAATCTTGGTAAATTATAACACATTTCAACCTTCAGTCATCCATTCCCAAGAAAAATGTTAATTTTTACTTTTTATTTTTTCTCTATGTTACATGGACCATGTATGTATAATTTTTAATGAAATCCTAGAAACAGAACAAAATGAAGAGAAACAAACCCAGTGGTGCGCAGTTTCGAAAAATGAAAGAGCAGAAATTGCAAAGTTCTGCCTGTTCTAGAAACTTATTCTGCGGGGTTTTCATCATGGCGTAAACTTAATCCACGCGTACAAGCTCATGAAAATAGCCCAGCTCACCGTTTGTCTTTCTTAGAATGGAAGGAATTAGAACGAAATCTAAATCAAGGTGGAGGTATCGATGATGAACTACAACGCCAAATTTCTAAAGAGATAAAATATTGGAAATATAATTGAAAGAATTATTGCCACGATTCAAACGCTCGCACGACAAAATTTGGCTCTGAGAGGACACCGCGAGTCAATTGATGATCAAAATCCTGGGAATTTCCTGGCTATGCTAAAATATTTGGCCAAATTTGACGCTGTCATGAAATCTCACATTGAACATATTTCTTCACAACCTGCACGCTTGTCTTATTTTTCTCCTAAAATTCAAAACGAAACCATATAATGGGGAACAAAGTGCGTGAGTATCTCACTTCTCAGTGTAAAAATGCGAAATATTACAGTTTGATGTTCGATTCAACTCCGGATGCGGCACATGAGGAACAGATGTCTCTAATTATCAGATTTGTTGAAGTTAAATCAAATTCAGTCAAAATCAAAGAAGTCTTCATTGATTTTATACCTTTAAAAGTCAAAACAGCAGAAGGAGTTACGGAAGCTATTTTGAAAAACTGGACGAAGATGGATTAATCTTGAAAGACTGTAGAGGTCAATCGTATGACAATGCACCAACAATGGCCGGCATCCATAGGGGAGTCCAGCAGAGAATCATCGACTTGAATCACCAAGCAGTTTTCGTTCCTTGTGATAATTACTCACTTAATTTGGCTGGAGTACACGCAGCTCACGTCAGTGTTCGAGCAGTAACATTTTTTGGAACAATACAGCGTCTCTTCACCTATTTCTCCTCGTCTACCCACAGATTGGACGTTCTTAAAAAATACGTAACTATAACAGTCAAAAGACATTGCGAAACCAGATGGGACATGGAAGCTGAAGCTGTGAAACCAGTGTCAACACAATTGGACGCAGTTATCTCAGCACTGGAAAACTTGAGGGATACGGTCACTGAAAATATTGATACCAGGCAAGATGCAGCATTATTAATCAATGCCATGGAAACATCTGATTTCGTAGCTCTTTTTGTTTTTTGGGCAGAAATTCTGTCATCATTTGATAGAGTTCAGAATCGTCTGCAAGAAAAAGGAATCAGTTTCACTCATGTATTGGGACAACTGCAAATATTGACTGAAAAATTGAGTGATTGGAGAATTGACTTGTGCGATCGTGCTATTGGAAAAGCTAAAGAAAAATGTAACGAGTGGGGTCTTAGCATTGTCAAGAGAATTCGAAAAAAGCGAAATATGCCTAGGGAAACAGTAAAAAATGATGAAATAAATTCGGAAGAAGAAATGCGACGATCCTTGACTGAAATATAGGATAAACTATTAATGGAAATTTTCACACGTTTAATAAATTTGAATAAACTCGAAGAACGTTTTGGTTTCCTTTGTGAATTTGGAGAAATACTTGTACTTCCCAAAGACCTATACAAGGATAAGCTTCTCAAAATAGAACAAAAGTGCCAGAAACTTGCGGAGTATTATCCAGATGACGTAGACAGTGAAGACTTATTCAACGACTTTCAGAACGTTCTAGTTTTACTAAAAAGAGCAAAGAAAATGTAAAAGAAATTGGATTCTCGCCTGAACAATTTCTGTTATATATTTCTTCATTGGGACAGGAAGCATACAAGACATTATCGACAGCTTTCCAAATATTTTTAACCATTCCCGTATCAGTTGCTTCCTGCGAAAGGTCATTCAGCAAACTTAAGCTGATTAAAACTTATTTAAGATCAACCATGGGGCAAACAAGATTAACAAATCTTGCGATTATATCAATCGAAAATGAAACTGCTGCAATGTTGGACTACGCAGATATAATATCTAGCTTTGCAACGATGAAAGCAAGAAATTTTAATTTGCTTTGAATTTTAAGCTATGAATTCAAAATTAGGTTTCAGCAATAAAAAAAATGTATGTACAAAAAATTTTCGACTTCTTTTACCTCACGGAACAGTAAAGATAATTTTGCCGTCCCCAAATCATTGCGCTCGGGGCGACTGCCCCCTTTGCCCCTCCCCCCTAGTTACGCTACTGTAAACCACTTGCCAGAGAAAACAATCCTGGGGGACTACTGGGAAGTATTGCGTCGCAGAATGCTGGCAGGCCGTCTACGGCCCTCTAGAGTTACGCTCCCTTTCCAACCGCCGTAGCCTGGACATCACCTCCGCCGCGAAGTTGTACACTGCTGACCAGTTCTCGCGCCTCTCTATCATGCTGGGTACTAAGTTGCTAGTGACTAAGGATTTGCCACACGCCTCCTCCATCGCACGCCGTTCAACCATGAACCTTGGGCACACAAAAAGGATGTGCTCCGGGGTCTCGATCGTGCCATACTGGTTACTTGGGCAATTTGGGCTGGCGTTATGCCCAAATTTAAACAGATAGCTGCGAAAACAGCCATGACCACTAAGCAGTTGCGTGAGTTCGAATGTGACCTCGCCGAATTTCCGTTTAAGCCAAAATTCAATATTGGGAATGAGTTGCCGGGTCCAACTTCCCTTGCTTGCTGCGCGCCAGCGTCTCTGCCATTCCTCCATGCAAGTAACCCTGGTGCAGGCTGTGAGGCATTTGATGTCTTGTGGCCTTAGGCCAGCCGTATGCCTTTGTCTGTATATACCCTGTGCCTCCCGGGCAAGCAAGTCAATGGGGATCATGCCCGAAATCACAAGAGCTGCTTCTGCTGAAATGGTGCGGAAGCCGCAGCAGACCCGAAGAGCTCCGAGGCGGTACACCGTTTCCAGTCCGATCCTGTAGGATTTGCACTCCATTGCATCTGCCCAAACTGGAGCAGCATATAGAATCGTTGATCTTATGACATTCATAAGCAGCAAACGGCGATTCTGTTTTAGCCCTCTAGTGTTGAGCAAAATTCTGCTCAATGATCTCGTCAGTTGTGATGCCCTCTGGCTGACGAAGCTTAAGTGCTCCTTAAAGCATAGCCGTGTGTCTGACCAGACACCCAGGTACTTAATTGACCTTCTAGATTCGATGACACAAGATTCAAGATAAATTTTTGCCGTTTCTACCGACTTTCTGCTGCTTATTAGAACAGTCTCAGTTTTTTCATCGGCCAACTGTAGACCTGCAGTGGCCAGCCAACGTTTCACCATACCAACAGCAGTGGCCGTTTTCTGCTCCGCTTTAATGAGATGCTTTGCCACTACGACCAAAGCCACGTCATCTGCAAAGCCAATAATGGAGGACCCCTTGGGCAGCTGCAGTCGAAGTATGCCGTCATTCATGACATTCCAATGTAGCGGGTCCAAGACAGAACCCTGAGGGACGACTCCACGCACAGTGTATGTTTTCGTTTCTGAGGTTGTGCTATACCGTAGAACGCGATTCCGGAAGTAATGTTCGGTTATCCGTATAAGGTAATCTGGGACTTTAAAGTTGGAAAGAGCTTGAATAATGCAAATCCAAATTGCTGTATTAAAGGGGTTTTTAACATCCAGCTTGGTAACTAAGCAGTATTTTTTTTTGTCCACCCTTCCAGTGCTGGCCTTCTATGGCATTGGCTGCAGTGTCGATAACTATTGAAAGTGCGTCGACTGTTGATTTGGATTTTCTAAACCCATATTGTCTGGGAGAAAGGTCTCCATTTGCAGTAAGAGCTTCCTCAATCCTGACACTAATGACTATTTCCAGTCGAGTACACAGATAGGTCTGTATGCTGACGGATCATTTGGTGATTTGTTGGGCTTAGGAATCAGTACCAGGTTCTGCACTTTCCATTGGTCTGGAAAGAAGCATTCCTCCAAACATTTGTTGAATACTTCGGCGAATTTCTCCGGTTGAAGTAGCATCGTTAGCTTCAAAGCTATGTTCGGGATAGCATCTGGGCCGGGGGACTTATTACCCTGGATTCGAGAAGCTGCAATAATGATCCCTTCAATAATGACTCGGCGCTCAACTATGACCAGCCTATGTTCTACTCTCGCTTCCACAACGGAAGTGCAAGGAAACAGTGATTCAACAATGTGTTGCAAACGGCCCTCATCCGGAATAGCTGGCTTCGCTGCTCTAAGTTTCTTAAGTGCCACTTTATAGGCCAGTCCCCAACTGCCATTTTCTGCTGAATCACAAAGATCTAGAAAGGCCTTGCGCTTACTGGCGATAATTTGTTTTTTAAGTTCACAACGTTTAACCACATATTGCTGTTGTAAATGCTGGAAGTTGGGCCTGCCTCTAGCCCTCTGATAGCAGCGCCACGCTTTTAAGCACTCCCTCCTGGCATCGGCGATGCTTTCATTCCACCAGTAGAGCACGGTGCCTGCTGTTACCTCTTCGAATGGACATGCTAGAGTCGCATGCATGCGTTACTGCTTGCATTAGCACTTGTGAGCTACAAGCTGCATTACCTGTTAATTCTGCAATTCAAAAATTCGCAGCAAATATGTTTGGATTGAACGTTTCAATCCTATACCTTCCCTTATTGTCAATCTGCTCTTGATCGCTATGGGTAACCCGTCTGCCTATGGTACATAATATGGCGTGGTGGTCGCTTCCGGTGTAATGTCTGCAAAGGTACCAAGTCGCGTGCTGGGATAAGTTGCTGCTAGCGAATGTTACATCGATGACAGAGCCGTATCCCGCTCGATTGAAGGTGTGCTCCTCTCCTGTGTTGAGAATAACCAGATAGAGTGCTTCTAAGAGTAATCGACCCCTGGCGTGAGTGGATTTGCTGCCCCATTCCACCGACAAGGCATTAAAGTCACCAGCAATCAATATCTTAAGCTTTCCTCTAGCATCCGCAGCGATACTGTCCACCAATTTTTCGAATTCGCTACTTCGAAGACTAGGAGCAGCATAGCAGCTAATCAGCTACAGGTCTCCAATTTTAGCTCTGACGAAACCTTGCGCAGAATAAAGCGCTTCCATGGCTGGAATATTTTGCCCGCAGGCCCATATTGCGGCCTTTCCCGTGCTGTCGACTGCCCAAGTATTACCTGCTCCGGTTTTATAGGGCTCGCTAAGGATGGCTATATCTACATTGAGGTTTCTTACCGTTTGTTTCAACAGATCATAGGCCGCTGCGAAGTGGTTTAGATTTAGTTGAATTAACTTCATTTTACTCTCGTATACATATGTGCATCTGTATGTGTGCATGTTGTTGTGACTGGAAGGTAACTCCCGCGCCCGTTCACAAATTTACCTTCATGCACTTTAAAGCCCGAGCCCACTGACGTCACCACGGTCAAAGTCCGACGACTTCTTGTGCACCGGCTTTGCCGTTATTTGTTTACGATCGTATGTTCTATGTTTTGTTTATGTACATATGATTGTTTGATTCTATCTTGCTTCTCTTTCTTTTTGCTCTCGCGGGGGGTTTTCGCATTTTCGTTTTGTGCATGTATGTTTTATATGGGTCGTTTGTGTGCGTGATGCGTTTAACATGTTTCGTTTGTGTTGCTAGCATTTTAAACTATGTATGTTGCTGTTGTTTTATATGTTTCATTTTTGCTGCTGGCGTTGTGCATGTTTCGTTCCTGTTGCTGGCGTTTTGTTTGTTTCGTTCGTGTTGTGGCAACTTTGTTGTCACCAACTGATTTTGTTCGTACGTTGGCTGATCATTGATACATACATACCTATGTATGCAGATTTGTGAGGGAAAATATAAAACGTACATATATAGTTCCTCACAAGCTGTTTTCTGATCGGCTTTCCTGTTGTTTTAGAAATGCAGGGCATTTTCGATCTAGTGGGCTGTGTTTGTATGCGACTTCTGGGTTATTCAGTTTATGCAACATTTATCATTGGTGCAGGTCTCGTTTTCCTTGGTATGTGTCTCTGTGGAGCAGTTTTTGCATATATCAGGGCTTTTGCAGATGGTTATGGAGTGACCAAAACAGAGTCATTTTCTGCATCTTAGGGGCATTGAAATATAAGGGCGAGCTCTTACCTTTTCATATCGAATTCTTATAGATTCTGGCACAGTGTGTAAGGTAAATGTTATTATAATGAGTCCGGTTTTCATCAAAGTTTGTCCTGATTTTTAAATATTTTTCGGACTTCAGTTATGTTTTGTGGTTTTAATTCATTTAATCTTTCTGTTTCGTCGATGTTGAGTAATTCGTTTCTACTTTTGGTGTAAATGCATGCTCAAAACACAAACCATGAATTTCTCATAGTAAAGACCAATGCAGGCTTTGCTTAGAACAGAATTAACCCTTACATATTTTCATATACACTGCACTCACACTATATTTTCATACAACACAAAATAGTCTCCCACATAATGTTCACACACACAATCACAAATGTACATACATGTGACCCCGTAGATCCTAAAATCGTGGACCTTTTTCTTAATAAAATCAGTATTGAAGCAACTCTTGTCAATTCACTACTCTGCAATCATTGGGTGAGCATCGCTGTGTTGTTGGACTCCATTTGCATGATCTCTCCGAAGTCCACCCAATTTGAAGTGTTGGTTGCGACAGCCCTATGTCTATTTTATGTTCTCGGGGCAGACATTTTAAAAATAATAAAAATTATAATATTTAATAACAGCTATATATTACTCCTTTGAAATGGTTACGATATTAGTGTTTAGAGACTATGGAAGGAGTTTTATTGTGTGTGTGTTGTTTTTGTTTTAACCAGAAAAAAAGCTCCGCATGTATAATTTATTGTTATCGCGCGGTAGGGGCTAAACCGAAAAAATTAAGACTAAAAAGTGTAACGACACTTTTACCGTTACCAAATGTTTTGTCTTTTTCTTTCGCATTGAACAGTGTACATATGAGTATGTAGAGAGGGACGCACAAGCAGCGATCGCGAGCTCGAATTTGCGGGCAGAGGGACGCACAAGCAAATGCGGAAGAGGAAAGAGGTAGCGGACTCGAGTTTTTAGGCAGAGGGGAAAAGAAAAGAAGGGAAAAGAGGTAGCGAGCTCGAGTTTGTGGGCAGAGGGACGCACAAATAAATGCGGGACGAACAAGTAAATACGGGACGCACAAGCAAAGATTCTGAGATTGAGAAAGCGTCATAAATGTGTGAGGCAGAGGTAAGAAGAAAAAAGGTTGCGATCGCGTCTCGCTGCCCACAAACTCACACATGCATATACATACATACATATGTATTCGCGGTATATGCTCGGATTCGCGATCCCGATCCCTTTTTTCTCTGCCCGGATGCTTGTTTGTTGCAAATATTGTCGTCGGGCGAAATTTGGCAGCCCACCTTGCATTAAACTATTATTGCATCTTACCCTTAGAATGTCTAAAATACCTGAGCAAAAGATTTTTTCAAAATCTAAAGACGTTTAGAAGTAACAGCCGTAAACCTGAGTAGGTGTATATAGAGCCTGGTTGCGGGCAACACCATTCAAATGTGTTTTACTAAACTCGGTTCCTTAAAACTGCTGGCAAGATATGTCAAAAACTCCCTAACCGATTTTGCTCAAATTTTCAAATTATCTTTATTATAATAAACCCATTTTTTTTATAAACCTATCTGAACTAATATTATTGTGATCGCTTTGTTGTTTTTTTTTTTTAGCTAAATTGTCTCCCAAAGTGGGTCGAAAAATTGACTTTTTTTCAAATCTATAAAAAATTATTTTTTTTTGGAATTTTGAATTTTTTATAGTTTATCGTATGGGATGAAGTCTTACAATTTAAATAATGTTTGGTTTTTTGCGATTCGGATCAACGTAACCGTTGGCATTTTGGTAGCATTTGAGCTACTATTTTATATGGTTTCCTGTTGGGCGGAGTATTTCGAAATATGTACATACATACACGAGGATATTGTTTTTAAAAAAATATTAAAAAAAAATTGTTAAAGTATTAATTAAAATAAATTTTTTTTTTCAAAATTGCATGAAGAAAGCAGCTCTCACCCCTTAATCGAAAGAAACTTCGTTTCATCTGGGTGTCCCATGACACCTGTCTTCTTTTTTTAATAAGGAAGGGTGATACTTTTTCAAATGTTTTGTTGTCTTTCCTAGTGATCACAATGTATTTTGGGTTATCCGTATTTGCATATATGATGTAAACTGATGTTGTTGTGAGTCGGTATATGTCAATAGGTTTGTCCATTGTAGGTATCTAAGGCCGCGAGCCCTGCACTCTGAAGCGTGTTCTTGTTTATGTTGTTTTTGCACTTTTCGAATTTTCTGTACACTTTTTAGTTTTCGGTAAAGTGTGACTAGAGAACACTTAGAATTATTAATAGTAAGGAGAAACGAAAAACATGGCATAAAGCTTTGGCCCACCAGAGCTGAAAGTGAACGCGATACTTTTCGGGTATACGTAGTAACTAAAATAGCAATCCAAACCAATCTTTATTTCGAAACAAGTGAAAAAGCTTGTTTCTACGACCTGGTGGGCAACATTGTTATGGGACAAAGGCTAAGCAACACGCGCCAAGCTAAGCAACACGCGTGTCAAAATTGTGCCTAACGATCATGGTGACTGGGGTCGTCGGCAAATTACAAAATCCGATTGATCTCCTCTCTTGCCTTAACTCTCATTTCTTATATGGCGGAGCAAATGTTTTTTTTTTGTAGTGAAAATATCCAGGGCCCTGTTGCTAAGAATTCTCTGGGAAGAAAAGCTTAAGCCATCTGAACTAGCACCGTTGCGTATGAGGAGAAAAGGGAAATGTAGTACTTGGCTGCAGCCAGCCCACTGAAACGAAAATGAGTCAGCCCAAATCGCCAAGAGTTCGCAGCAAGTCTGCAAAAGTTTAGAGTGGGGATTAAAGAACCAAATCAAAATGTGTGAAAGATAAAAGTATCAAATAATATTGCAAAATAGTGTATGTCCAAGTTGGACCAAGAAGAAGCTTAGCTTAGCTTAGCTTAGTTGGTGACAAATTAAAGGATTGGGTGCTTGGAGTAATTCAAAATCCCCAGGAGCAACGAATTTTTACAAGAACTCCCAAATTTAAAAATGAATATTGGCCGAATTAAGCATTTGATTTTGAACTTTTTTACTTTATTCGAAAAATTTGTTATAAAATATTTAATGAAATTTGAAATACTCAGTAAGTTGGAAACGTTTCAAAAATGCACTGAATTTTCGAATTTTTTAAACTTTGGTGAAGTAGAATCAACAGAGATACACCTAGATACACGATGAAACCATATACATTTGATAGGGGGAACATTCACCTATCAGACATATGTAGTGCAGTCTCCTCACGTTAAAGAAGCGTTATTGGTACAAGGAAGAAGAAGACCGCATGCAAATTTGGCAAACATATGAAACAAGTCAAACCTACATTAAATGTTAATGGCTTAAGAAAAAATGTAATTCGACCAAAAAAAATTTGATTTGTTTGTTCGTATGGGAGCTATAGCATATAGCATAGTCAACCGATTTGGCTGAAACATAGCACAGACATTTCTATATGTACTAAACTTTTAAAAAGAACTTTAAATAGAAATTTCGGGACAACCACTTTTTAAACACTCAAGTTATTGCTCTAAAACTATATTTTTGAACCATAGATGCTATGGGAGCTACATGATATAGTGAACCGATTCTGATGAAACTTGGTAAAGTATATTAAACTAATAGAATACAAATTTCGAATTAGTATTCGATTGAAAAACAACAAAGTCTTGGAAGCTTAACTTAATGCTCCACCTATCATTCCTATAGGAGCTATAAGATATAGTCAACTGATTCTGATGAAACTTGGTAAATATGTTAAAAAGTATATTAAACTAATAGAATACAAATTTTGTATTATTCGATTGAAAAACAACAAAGTTGTGAAAGCTTAATTTTATTCTCGACCTATCATTCCAATGGGAGATATGTTTACGATATAGTTATCCCAGCAGGATGATTTCGAGATATACAATGCCCGCAGCAAAAAAAAGCCTGGGTGTAAAATTTCAGCTCTGTAGTATTAAGGGTTTTGGAAGAGACCAAAATGAATATACCCTTGCAATGGTATATTTTTTTTTGCAATTTCAATAAAAAAATATCAAAGAAGCTAACTTCGGCTCTGCCGAAGTTTGTATACCCTTGCAGCAAAATAATTGGTGTAAATGTTTAACAAAATCAAAAAAAAAAAAAAAAAAAAAACACATCTAAAAATTTTCACTTCTTCACCGAGCATTGAACCATCAAATACCGAGAGCCTATCGTGCCATTGATCTCTACACACTACGCCACCGTCCTTACTACGCTAGAGTAAGCTAATTCGATATATATGCAAACCCATTGCGTCTCGCTCTTTCAATTTCGTTTTGTGTAAGAACACAACTAAAATATTTCTGTCTCTCTCACACACCGCGTGGTGGTTGAATTTTTGCATATGTGTGTGTGTGCGTGAGCCTTAAAATACATTTAATTTCTATCAAATTGATTATTGATTTGTAACCTTAATAATTATCCGATTTTGTTCAAACTTGGTGTAGGGTGTATGGGTAAAAATTGAATTTAGATGCAACAACAAAAAAACAATAATTTTATATATTTCTTATTTGGTGACGCGCGGATTCGAACTCGGGTCTTTTGTGTTTGTACGGCAGATTTCTTGGAATTTGTTTTTGTTTCTTTGCTGCCAAAGAAAATTGCTTATTTTACTCGAGGTACCTCCACGTTTTAGTTAATAGCTCCGGTAATGATTATCCTATCCGACTAATTTTTAAACTCTACCTACACAAAGGATTGAGGAACTTAACTTTTCATGTTTCAACTATGTAGCTTAAAATTTTACTTTCTAAAACTTGATAGAAACAGCCAGACGGACAGACGGACATGTCTCAATCGACTCGGCTATTGATGCTGATCAAGAATATATATACTTTATGGGGTCGGAAACGTATATTTCTATGCGTTACAAACATCTGACCAATTTTATTATACCCTCTGCAAGGGTATAATTAAAACAAAACATAAAAGAATATGCTTTACTCATTAAAATTAATATATTAAAGTTCATATGTGATCAAAAAAGCGTCTTTTAAGTAAATTTTATGAGTAAAATATGCCTAGAAATATTTTGCAACTTTGACCTTGAATATCAAAGCAGCCCGCTCTTGTGGCACCTTCGGCAACCATTCAATTTGCTATCAAAGCTTAAGCAATTAGCTATCAAATGCTATTTAAATAATAAAATGCTAAAAAATAAATATATAAAACCGCTCCACTACATTAGAAGATATGATTTTTGACAAGCGAAATAAGCGATGGCCCCACTGTGCGACGGCGACTGAGCCAGCAAGAATACCGACGACTCCGCGACCGACTCCTCGCTTCTCACAGCCAGGGACATTGCCAGCTGATCTAACAGCTTAACTGCCGCCGAGATCTTCCTTGCGGCCTTCGAGTCCACACCCACAATAGCATTGTGGGTGCCCTCTCCAGCAGCAGAAATCTCTCCAAAATTGCCGACTTACCACCGACCACAATGCGCCAAGCTTGGCTTTGCGGCACAGCGGCAGCGGTGCCTTCTACAGCAGCAATGGCAGCGGATGCGTTTCGCTTGACCGGCTTGGCCGGCTTCGGGGGTGACGGGGGCGACTAAGGGCATGGAGACGCTGTCCAACGCTACTCTCTTGCCAACCGACGGCTCACCAACCATCAGGTCCGGCACAGACGCTGTGCTGGCCTTGGCCTTGCGCCCCTTCTTACGGCTACCGACGGGGACTGAGCCAGCAAGAATACCGACGACTCCACGACCGACTCCTCGCTTCTCACAGCCAGGGACATTGCCAGCTGATCTAACAGCTTAACTGCCGCCGAGATCTCCCTTGCGGCCTTCGAGTCCACACCCACAATAGCATTGTGGGTGCCCTCTCCAGCAGCAGAAATCTCTGCCAAAATTGCCGACGTACCATCGACCACAAGCTTGGCTTTGCGGCACAGCGGCAGCGGTGCCTTCTACAGCGTTTCGCTTGACCGGCTTCGGGGGCGACGGGGGCGACTAAGGGCATGGAGACGCTGTCCAACGCTACTCTCTTGCCAACCGACGGCTCACCAACCATCAGGTCCGGCACAGACGCTGTGCTGGCCTTGGCCTTGCGCCCCTTCTTACGGCTACCTACGGCGACCGAGCCAGCAAGGCTCACCGACGATTCCGCGCCCGACTCCGCAACTGAATCCTCCACCGATTCAGCGACCGTGAAAATACTCACCATGCTGGCGGTGCTTCCACAACGGCTCCCCATGCCGTTCATTTGCCCTTGGAAAATCTAAAGTTTCTTGAAGTTCTGTGCACTCACACACACACGCACGCACGTGAAACAAGAAAACAAGGAACCGTTACACCGACGGCCAATCCACTTGTTTGTGCATAAACTGGTAAACACGTTACCGTTACAGCGCTGGGTTTTTTCCACGATTTGTCTCAAGGCTGTTTTCGACACTTATTCGCGACTGGCACTCCGCAAACACGTCCGCACTCAACGACTGTCAAATCGGGACTAGTATATATGGAAATAAAGTCGAAATTGTTTAACGTGGCGTGTACTACTACCACGGTACTCTAATATGCCGATATGTGAAATATGTTACACATGTGACGTATAGTACAGCAGGCCGGGACAAAGCGCCGGTCAGTGCCCCTCAAAATTGTTGCGAATGCAGCCATTTTTCCGTTGCCGAATAAAACGCATGCTGTCGGACACTACATTTCCCCTTGGCAAAGGGCGAGGCCTATCTAAAACCTCTGCTGGTCTATGGGTACAGCACACTATTGTTAACGCAACTCCACGCTAAGCCAAAAGCTCTCCCCGCATTTGGGTATTAAACCACAGCCACTACGATCTCCCACAAGGGGGCCAACCACACTGGGCTAGTAATGGGCACTAGCCCATCCCGTAGTACCAAATTAACAGCTTTGGTCGGCTGTTCGCAGCCGAAGCAACTCGCCATTTTTGTTCACGACAAACACGGAATGGGTCAACCATCAGCTTACCCCAAATGGGGCTCGCCTACCAGATTAAGGCGCTCTGGTTCGGCCTCACAGTATCGGCCAAGTCCCATACTACTACCAGTTTTGGCCAATCATTGGCCCGGCATTGGTTAATCCTGGTTGGCTGCCATCTGTGGCAACCCTCGTCGCCTATAAAACGCCGCTCTCGCAAAGATCTCCAGTTTCTCCAGCTGTTCCAGGACCCGGGAAAAGTTCCAACGGGCATCTCCTCTCCTTACACCAAGTCCGTCGAGGTCTCGCTGATCTGCATATAGAGGACTGGCAACTAAAACGTGGCGCCAGTCCTCACACTCCGCACCGCATAAACATGCGGGCGTTGCACTCAGACTTCTCTGATGCAGAAATGCATTCAGCGATCCATTGTCAGTCAGCAAAAATCCAACGTGGAGGCCAAATCCTAGGTCTCTCTGGCTGAAAACGAAGCATACGTCCGAAATAAACTGATGAGTCGGTCGACCGTGCTCATCATCATCCCATCTGAGTTGCCACTCGCAGCACACATGCTCGTCCAGCATCGCCTTTATCTACCTCCGATCTAGATTTGCCACATCCAGACCGAACAGCCAATCGCCTTCCTCCAGCGGGTGGGCATGCCTGATCTTGAAGTTGATTGCCAAACACATGGCAACCAGATCCAATGGTGGAGCTCCAGCAAGTACTGTAGTACCACAGTGGACATTGTTCGGCATACCGCAAGGCATCCTAAAAGCATAACTCTCTGGCAGGAGATGAGGCGCCTCCTGGCACCCGACTCTCTCCTAACCGCGGAATACCACACCGAGGCACCAAACAGTGCACATGGCACCATGAGTCCGGCATAAATGGCGAGTCTTGCTCAAGGATTGAAATCGTCAGTCAACTCATAGCACGCGACTCAATGCTCCGACGATTCGAATCAGCTTATTGCGCAAAACCGCAATGTGCACCTGTGATGCCAAGTTACCGGTACTCGCACACGTAGCGTAGGCTTGCTTCTGCAAACCGTACTAGGGGCGGCCTCCTGTGGGCCAATCTCCCCTTAAGCAACATCATTGCCGACTTGCTGGTCGAAATCGAGACTCCGACTTTTGCTCCCCAGGCTCCCACGACGGACATCAGCTCCACTCTACGACGCTCCAGTTCGGCTCTCGACCTTCTCTCGACGAGAACCAGCAGATCATCCGCGTACGCGCTGAATGTACACAGGGGCTCCAGTCTCTGGAGCAGCACATCCGTCATAGTGTTCCAAATGAATGTCCCACAAATGGATCCCTGTGGACATCATCGAGTGACCGCCGCGTCAACGTCTTCAGATCCGCTGGTCATCTTGGCTCTCCTGCCACAGAAAAAGCTTCTCCATAAGCTGACTTCCTGGCATCCCGCGACGATTAAGCGGCGCTTCACAGCGCTCCACTCAATGTTGTCGAAGTCACCCTTGAAAAGTCGATGAAAAGAGCCAAAACGTATACCGTCTGGCTGGCGGCAACGCTGCCCTTAACATGAGCATCCAGGTCGAAAGCCGAATTGCTACCTATTTCCATCCGGGAGCACCTCCTTCATCCGATTCACCATGATTCCCTCCAACACCTTGCCAAATACTGGCAACAAGCAAATACCCCGATAGGAAGCTGGGTCAGACCCATCCTTGTCGGGGCCCTTGAGTAGCGCCCCTACTCGACGACACTACCACTCAAAGGGGAAATATCCTTCTGCTACACAGCGGGAAAGCAATGCCGTAATGTGCTCGGGAATGGCACGCCACACTGCCTTGCAGATACCACCTGTGCTGTCGTCTAGTCCGCGAGAGCGCCTGCTCTTCAACCGGGCAACGCATACTCCAACTTCGAAGGTTTCTAGAGCTGGTGCAGCCACAGCCGGAATGATAATGTCATCACTCGCTTTCGCAACTGGAAAAAAGTTACGGAGGAGGAGACTCGCACAGTCGTGCCATGTTGTGACCGGCTCGCCATCCGACCGAAGGTATCCCGGATCTGTGGATCGCTTTCGTCCTCGTCGTATTCTGTAGACATGCCCCCATGGATCATTCCTGCGGTCTCCAACAAAGTTCCGCCAGTGTTCCTTCTTCTTCTTTAGGATGAGCTTCTTGAACTCGCGACGTTAATTAAAAAAAACAACAACAAAAGATGTTTCCTTTTTGACTATGCAAATATTATTCAGTAATACAAGAAAGCAAGAAAAAACATTTATGAAATAAAAAAAAAAAAAACCAGTTAACCAAAGAATGTGCAACAACAACAACAACAAAAATTTAACATTAATATAAACAACACCATTTTTGCTGTGGTGCAAAGTAACGCAAATCGGATTTCCGAAATTGCCTTTAATTTAAAAAAAAAAATTTCATTATTCATTCATCCATTCTAAAAAAAAAATTATGTTTATAACTACTCATTTTCAATCATTTAATTTTAACTAAACCCTCAAGCCGATGCGTGCAAACGCTGCTTGAAAACTACTAACAATTTTGAAAAAGGCTATTACTAGCACATGTGGTTGGAGTATAATTTGTAAAATTTTACTGAAATGTAAAACTGAGTTGTGAGCCAACCACATGAGCTATCCCCCTTCTATTTTCCACGTCTCTGTCTCTGCTATTAGCAGTTGAATATATAATTTCATTTCTTCATGTATGTATATACAATATAATGAATCATTAATCAATTAATTTTTTCGTTTTCATTCATCCATTCATCACATTTTCATCCTCACAGTACCATATATTTGTTGCTATACAAACGCAACAGGTACTTTGCGTTTTTACTTAATGGATGAAGAACAGGAATAATGGAAGCAACATATCTAGGAGATGAATTATTTTTTCTCTCTCTCACATTTAAAGAATGACCGACTGGCAAGTGATAGTTGCACAAGCCAGAATTCTAAAAGACGAACTGTTTAGGTCAATTAAGTGTATTACTCAAGATAGGACAATTGGTCCAAACACTCTTGAGAAACACACAAATATTATACAGACCACATTGCAGCAAATTAGATTATTACTTAAAAAACATTTTGATAATCTAACAGAAGGTCATTAGTGTGCCGCCAAAGCATTCTATACCGAGTGTAGAGACAAATCTGTCTCGGCGTTAGCAAAACACAATATTCAGTTCGCTAAAGTATCTGACCTAGATACAACGATAGTTCTGAACGAAGATACCTCGTATAGTCGAGAAGATTTAAATTTTACAATGGCAGAAAAAAAGCTGCCGATAGGGAATATGTAAGACAAGTTTCGTCTTCGGTCCCTGAGTTTGACGATCAAAAGACCTCACTCAATCGCTTCGTTACGGCATAAAAAATCGTCGAACGAACTAAAGCAGACCAGGAGAATTTGGCCGTTGAGGTCATAAAGTCCAAAATTACTGGCTCCATCGCTCATAAAGTCCAAAATGAGACTACAATAATGGGAATAATGAACAAATTAAACCATAACGTAAGAGGCGAATCGACTGACGTCTTAAAAGCCAAACTTATGAATGCCCAGCAAATGGGTAAAACAGCATCGGAATATGCAATGGAGCTTGACAATTTGCGAAAGCAACTTGAAGCTGCCTATATTGACCGTGGAATAGACGCCGATAACGCCGAGGAATTCGCTGCAAAAGATGCTCTTCAGGCAGTGATCAACCAATGCCAGCACGAGCGAATTAATATCTATCTCTAATTTTTGCAAAATATTCATCTAATGTTGCCATTTTCTTTTTTACTCTCTAAACTTTATCTAGGTTATTTGCCTTACTCAAATATTTCTTCTTCAAGCACCTATTGTGCATTATATAGACTATAAACAACAGGTTGGCACCAAGTATTGTTACTATTACGAACAGTAAGATCGTAATAGTTGTTAAACCTTGGGTCTCTACTTCTACTTTATTGATCACATTGGCAGTGGAATCCACTGTTTTCGTGTCAATTATACCCATTTTTGGGTTGTTAGAGAATGTTCTAAATAGTTTCGATATCCTGTCTATCAATAAAGCATTTATATAGTTTTGGAAATTTTATTTTTTGTTTTTCTGAACTATCCATAAAATTAGTTAACTATATCCAAAAACGCATACATAATAAGAAAAAAGATTTTTTTTTGAATTTCATTAAATTTAATATTTTAAAGAAAAATTTCAAATGTAATGGAAATTACATTAAATATTGTATTTTTTTTTTTTAAGAAAAGAAAAAGTGTGGTATCAATTCAATTAGTGATATTCAATTAAAATGATCAATAGATCAACGAAAAAAATTAATTGATTAATGATTCATTATATTGTATATACATATATGAAGAAATGAAAGTATATATTCAACTGCTAATAGCAGTGACAGAGACGTGGAAAATAGAAGGGGGATAGCTCATGTGGTTGGCTCACAACTCAGTTTTACATTTCATTAAAATTTTACAAATTATACTCCAACCACATGTGTTAGTAATAGCCTTTTTCTAAAATTGTTAGTAGTTTTCAAGCAGCGTTTGCACGCATCGGCTTGAGGGTTTAGTTAAAATTAAATGATTGAAAATGAGTAGTTATAAACATAATTTTTTTTTTTAGAATGGATGAATGAATAATGAAATTTTTTTTTTTAATTAAAGGCAATTTCGGAAATCCGATTTGCGTTACTTTGCACCACGGCAAAGTTGGTCTTCTGGTTGTTTCAAACTCTCTATGTAGAGTTGTCGGTGTTCCTCAGGCAAAGTTGTAGTTTTTAACATATCCTGCACCAATCGTGCTTTTTCCGCCCCGCTTCTTCCCTCTTTGCGTTGTATTTCTGTTCTGGCGAGCCCGGTACTCAGCTATGGTGAGTGGGCGTGGTCCATCGTTTGGATACACCACTAGAGTCACTTCTAGTGTGGGTGCATCCCTTTGCTCGACAGGAGCAGCACTTTCAAAAGTCACGTCACGTCAGCCATTTATATTAATGTTAAATTTTTGTTGTTGTTGTTGTTGCACATTCTTTGGTTAACTGTTTTTTTTATTTCATAAATGTTTTTTCTTGTTTTCTTGTACAGTGGAACCTCGATATAACGAACTTCGTTATAACGAAAAACTCAACATAACGAATTTTGATTTAAGTCCCTTGAAAAAACCTCGCTTTTACGAACTTTTTCATACAAAAATGCTCCATAGCTATAACGAAGAATTTCTGAGTCTGAAAGACTTTATATAGCGAAGCAATTTTTCGAACACCTCTATACAACGAAAATAAAATAAGGCAAAATCAAAGCCGTTACAGTTCCGTTATCCCAAACTTCAGCATAACAATGTCTTACTTTAATTGTTTCTATACAACGAAGTGAAAAGAAAGCAAAGAGAAGGAGCTCAACAAATGGTTGAAAAGCTCCAAATTTTTTTGAGGCGCAGGAAGCTGTAGTATTTTAATAAAAGCAAATTGAAAAAATGTATAATTATTTTGAATATCCACCATACTTCAGTGCAGATCTATCATTATTTTAATGTAAACAGGTAAAAACAGGTAATTTATAACGCATTTTATTTCAGATTTCTTTAAATTTCATTTTACCAAGGTTTTACAAATAAGTACATATAGCGAAACAATAGATATAACGAACAATTTTCTGGTTCCCTTCAGATTCGTTATATCGAGGTTTCACTGTATTACTGAATAATATTTGCGTAGTCAAAAAGGAAACATCTTTTGTTGTTTTTTTTTTTTTAATTACCGTCGCGAGTTCAAGAAGCTCATCCTAAAGATGAAGAAGGAACACTGGCGGAACTTTGTTGGAGACCATAGGGATGATCCATGGGGGCATGTCTACAGAATATGGTGAATCGGATGAAGGAGGTGCTCCCGGATGGAAATAGGTAGCAATTCGGCTTTCGACCTGGATGCTCATGTTAAGGGCAGCGTTGCCGCCAGCCAGGCGGTATACGTTTTGGCTCTTTTCATCGACTTTTCAAGGGTGCCTTCGACAACATTGAGTGGAGCGCTGTGAAGCGCCGCTTAATCGTCGCGGGATGCCAGGAAGTCAGCTTATGGAGAAGCTTTTTCTGTGGCAGGAGAGCCAAGATGACCAGCGGATCTGAAGACGTTGACGCGGCGGTCACTCGATGATGTCCACAGGGATCCATTTGTAGGACATTCATTTGGAACACTATGACGGATGTGCTGCTCCAGAGACTGGAGCCCCTGTGTACATTCAGCGCGTACGCGGATGATCTGCTGGTTCTCGTCGAGAGAAGGTCGAGAGCCGAACTGGAGCGTCGTAGAGTGGAGCTGATGTCCGTCGTGGGAGCCTGCGGAGCAAAAGTCGGAGTCTCGATTTCGACCAGCAAGTCGGCAATGATGTTGCTTAAGGGGAGATTGGCCCACAGGAGGCCGCCCCTAGTACGGTTTGCAGAAGCAAGCCTACGCTACGTGTGCGAGTACCGGTAACTTGGCATCACAGGTGCACATTGCGGTTTTGCGCAATAAGCTGATTCGAGTCGTCGGAGCATTGAGTCGCGTGCTATGAGTTGACTGACGATTTCAATCCTCGAGCAAGACTCGCCATTTATGCCGGACTCATGGTGCCATGTGCACTGTTTGGTGCCTCGGTGTGGTATTCCGCGGTTAGGAGAGAGTCGGGTGCCAGGAGGCGCCTCATCTCCTGCCAGAGAGTTATGCTTTTAGGATGCCTTGCGGTATGCCGAACAATGTCCACTGTGGTACTACAGTACTTGCTGGAGCTCCACCATTGGATCTGGTTGCCATGTGTTTGGCAATCAACTTCAAGATCAGGCATGCCCACCCGCTGGAGGAAGGCGATTGGCTGTTCGGTCTGGATGTGGCAAATCTAGATCGGAGGTAGATAAAGGCGATGCTGGACGAGCATGTGTGCTGCGAGTGGCAACTCAGATGGGATGATGATGAGCACGGTCGACCGACTCATCAGTTTATTTCGGACGTATGCTTCGTTTTCAGCCAGAGAGACCTAGGATTTGGCCTCCACGTTGGATTTTTGCTGACTGACAATGGATCGCTGAATGCATTTCTGCATCAGAGAAGTCTGAGTGCAACGCCCGCATGTTTATGCGGTGCGGAGTGTGAGGACTGGCGCCACGTTTTAGTTGCCAGTCCTCTATATGCAGATCAGCGAGACCTCGACGGACTTGGTGTAAGGAGAGGAGATGCCCGTTGGAACTTTTCCCGGGTCCTGGAACAGCTGGAGAAACTGGAGATCTTTGCGAGAGCGGCGTTTTATAGGCGACGAGGGTTGCCACAGATGGCAGCCAACCAGGATTAACCAATGCCGGGACAATGATTGGCCAAAACTGGTAGTAGTATGGGACTTGGCCGATACTGTGAGGCCGAACCAGAGCGCCTTAATCTGGTAGGCGAGCCCCATTTGGGGTAAGCTGATGGTTGACCCATTCCGTGTTTGTCGTGAACAAAAATGGCGAGTTGCTTCGGCTGCGAACAGCCGACCAAAGCTGTTAATTTGGTACTACGGGATGGGCTAGTGCCCATTACTAGCCCAGTGTGGTTGGCCCCCTTGTGGGAGATCGTAGTGGCTGTGGTTTAATACCCAAATGCGGGGAGAGCTTTTGGCTTAGCGTGGAGTTGCGTTAACAATAGTGTGCTGTACCCATAGACCAGCAGAGGTTTTAGATAGGCCTCGCCCTTTGCCAAGGGGAAATGTCGTGTCCGACAGCATGCGTTTTATTCGGCAACGGAAAAATGGTTGCATTCGCAACAATTTTGAGGGGCACTGACCGGCGCTTTGTCCCGGCCTGCTGTACTATACGTCACATGTGTAACATATTTCACATATCGGCATATTAGAGTACCGTGGTAGTAGTACACGCCACGTTAAACAATTTCGACTTTATTTCCATATATACTAGTCCCGATTTGACAGTCGTTGAGTGCGGACGTGTTTGCGGAGTGCCAGTCGCGAATAAGTGTCGAAAACAGCCTTGAGACAAATCGTGGAAAAAACCCAGCGCTGTAACGGTAACGTGTTTACCAGTTTATGCACAAACAAGTGGATTGGCCGTCGGTGTAACGGTTCCTTGTTTTCTTGTTTCACGTGCGTGTGTGTGTGTGTGAGTGCACAGAACTTCAAGAAACTTTAGATTTTCCAAGGGCAAATGAACGGCATGGGGAGCCGTTGTGGAAGCACCGCCAGCATGGTGAGTATTTTCACGGTCGCTGAATCGGTGGAGGATTCAGTTGCGGAGTCGGGCGCGGAATCGTCGGTGAGCCTTGCTGGCTCGGTCGCCGTAGGTAGCCGTAAGAAGGGGCGCAAGGCCAAGGCCAGCACAGCGGCCTTGTAATAAGTTGTAAATTTATATACCATATATATATATATAGAAAAAATTAATTATATAATTAAATTTTATAATTAAAATATTTATTTTACTAAAATACGTTATTAAAAATAAATGTATTTAAAATTTAATTTTGTAAAATTTTAAATTTTTAAGTATTAATATATAAAAAAAAAAAAAAAAAAGAGAGAATTGTATTAATAATGAATTGCCTGATAAAAAGGATTACCTTGATAGGGTAAATTATGTGGTACTCTACATTCATTAACCGATTTTATTGTTTTTTTTTGAATGAATTTATATTTAATAGAATTAAACTATTTCTAAAAGTATCAAAAACTTTTGTGCATCATACACCAAAATATAAAAAGATAAGCTAATTAAGCTACTGGGTTCATACCCCATTTATAAAGGTTATAATCCTTTTCTTTTTAATTTTTAATAATTCTTCAAAAATTTTATTTATTTTAATTATAATTATTGGAACATTAATTACAGTAACTTCTAACTCTGTGCCGGACCTGATGGTTGGTGAGCCGCCGGTTGGCAAGAGAGTAGCGTTGGACAGCGTCTCCATGCCCTTAGTCGCCCCCGTCACCCCCGAAGCCGGTCAAGCGAAACGCTGTAGAAGGCACCGCTGCCGCTGTGCCGCAAAGCCAAGCTTGTGGTCGATGGTACGTCGGCAATTTTGGCAGAGATTTCTGCTGCTGGAGAGGGCACCCACAATGCTATTGTGGGTGTGGACTCGAAGGCCGCAAGGGAGATCTCGGCGGCAGTTAAGCTGTTAGATCAGCTGGCAATGTCCCTGGCTGTGAGAAGCGAGGAGTCGGTCGTGGAGTCGTCGGTATTCTTGCTGGCTCAGTCCCCGTCGCACAGGGGGGCCATCGCTTATTTCGCTTGTCAAAAATCATATCTTCTAATGTAGTGAAGCGGTTTTATATTTTTATTTTTTAGTATTTGATTATTTAAGCAGCATTTGATAGCTAATTGCCTAAGCTTTGATAGCAAATTGAATGGTTGCCGAAGGTGCCACAAGAGCGGGCTGCTTTGATATTCAAGATCAAAGTTGCAAAATATTTCTAGGCATATTTTACTCATAAAATTTACTTAAAAGACGCTTTTTTGATCACATATGAACTTTAATATTTTAATTTTAATGACTAAATCATATTATTTTATGTTTTGTTTCAATTTTTTATTGAAATTGCAAAAAAAAACATACCATTGCAAGGGTATATTCATTTTGGTCTCTTCCAAAACCCTGAATACTACAGAGCTGAAATTTTACACCCAGGCTTTTTTTTGCTGCGGGCATTGTATATCTCGAAATCATCCTGCTGGGATAACTATATCGTAAACATATCTCCCATTGGAATGATAGGTCGAGAATAAAATTAAGCTTTCACAACTTTGTTGTTTTTCAATCGAATAATACAAAATTTGTATTCTATTAGTTTAATATACTTTTTAACATATTTACCAAGTTTCATCAGAATCAGTTGACTATATCTTATAGCTCCTATAGGAATGATAGGTGGAGCATTAAGTTAAGCTTCCAAGACTTTGTTGTTTTTCAATCGAATACTAATTCGAAATTTGTATTCTATTAGTTTAATATACTTTACCAAGTTTCATCAGAATCGGTTCAATATATCATGTAGCTCCCATAGCATCTATGGTTCAAAAATATAGTTTTAGAGCAATAACTTGAGTGTTTAAAAAGTGGTTGTCCCGAAATTTCTATTTAAAGTTCTTTTTAAAAGTTTAGTACATATAGAAATGTCTGTGCTATGTTTCAGCCAAATCGGTTGACTATGCTATATGCTATAGCTCCCATACGAACAAACAAATCAAATTTTTTTGGTCGAATTACATTTTTTCTTAAGCCATTAACATTTAATGTAGGTTTGACTTGTTTCATATGTTTGCCAAATTTGCATGCGGTCTTCTTCTTCCTTGTACCAATAACGCTTCTTTAACGTGAGGAGACTGCACTACATATGTCTGATAGGTGAATGTTCCCCCTATCAAATGTATATGGTTTCATCGTGTATCTAGGTGTATCTCTGTTGATTCTACTTCACCAAAGTTTAAAAAATGCGAAAATTCAGTGCATTTTTGAAACGTTTCCAACTTACTGAGTATTTCAAATTTCATTAAATATTTTATAACAAATTTTTCGAATAAAGTAAAAAAGTTCAAAATCAAATGCTTAATTCGGCCAATATTCATTTTTAAATTTGGGAGTTCTTGTAAAGATTCGTTGCTCCTGGGGATTTTGAATTACTCCAAGCACCCAATCCTTTAATTTGTCACCAACTAAGCTAAGCTAAGCTAAGCTTCTTCTTGGTCCAACTTGGACATACACTATTTTGCAATATTATTTGACACTTTTATCTTTCACACATTTTGATTTGGTTCTTTAATCCCCACTCTGAACTTTTGCAGACTTGCTGCGAACTCTTGGCGATTTGGGCTGACTCACTTTCGTTTCAGTGGGCTGGTTGCAGCCAAGTACTACATTTCCCTTTTCCCCTCATACGCAACGGTGCTAGTTCAGATGGCTTAATCTTTTCTTCCCAGAGAATTCTTAGCAACAGGGCCCTGAATATTTTCACTACAAAAAAAAAAAACATTTGCTCCGCCATATAAGAAATGAGAGTTAAGGCAAGAGAGGAGATCAATCGGATTTTGTAATTTGCCGACGACCCCAGTCACCATGATCGTTAGGCACAATTTTGACACGCGTGTTGCTTAGCTTGGCGCGTGTTGCTTAGCCTTTGTCCCATAACAATGTTGCCTACCAGATCGTAGAAACAAGCTTTTTCACTTGTTTCGAAATAAAGATTGGTTTGGATTGCTATTTTAGTTACTACGTATACCCGAAAAGTATCGCGTTCACTTTCAGCTCTGGTGGGCCAAAGCTTTATGCCATGTTTTTCGTTTCTCCTTACTATAAATAATTCTAAGTGTTCTCTAGTCACACTTTACCGAAAACTAAAAAGTGTACAGAAAATTCGAAAAGTGCAAAAACAACATAAACAAGAACACGCTTCAGAGTGCAGGGCTCGCGGCCTTAGATACCTACAATGGACAAACCTATTGACATATACCGACTCACAACAACATCAGTTTACATCATATATGCAAATACGGATAACCCAAAATACATTGTGATCACTAGGAAAGACAACGAAACATTTGAAAAAGTATCACCCTTCCTTATTAAAATAACAATAAATTATACATGCGGAGCTTTTTTTCTGGTTAAAACAAAAACAACACACACACAATAAAACTCCTTCCATAGTCTCTAAACACTAATATCGTAACCATTTCAAAGGAGTAATATATAGCTGTTATTAAATATTATAATTTTTATTATTTTTAAAATGTCTGCCCCGAGAACATAAATTAGTGACATAGGGCTGTCGCATCCAACACTTCAAATTGGGTGGACTTCGGAGAGATCATGCAAATGGAGTCCAACAACACAGCGATGCTCACCCAATGATTGCAGAGTAGTGAATAGACAAGAGTTGCTTGAATACTGATTTTATTAAGAAAAAGGACCACGATTTTAGGATCTACGGGGTCACATGTATGTACATTTGTGATTGTGTGTGTGAACATTATGTGGGAGACTATTTTGTGTTGTATGAAAATATAGTGTGAGTGCAGTGTATATGAAAATATGTAAGGGTTAATTCTGTTCTAAGCAAAGCCTGCATTGGTCTTTACTATGAGAAATTCATGGTTTGTGTTTTGAGCATGCATTTACACCAAAAGTAGAAACGAATTACTCAACATCGACGAAACAGAAAGATTAAATGAATTAAAACCACAAAACATAACTGAAGTCCGAAAAATATTTAAAAATCAGGACAAACTTTGATGAAAACCGGACTCATTATAATAACATTTACCTTACACACTGTTCCAGAATCTATAAGAATTCGATATGAAAAGGTAAGAGCTCGCCCTTATATTTCAATGCCTCTAAGATGCAGAAAATGCCTCTGTTTTGGTCACTCCATAACCATCTACAAAAGCCCTGATATATGCAAAAACTGCTCCACAAAGACACATACCAAGGAAAACGAGACCTGCACCAATGATAAATGTTGCATAAACTGAATAACCCAGAAGTCGCATACAAACACAGCCCACTAGATCGAAAATGCCCTGCATTTCTGAAACAACAGGAAAGCCGATCAGAAAACAGCTTGTGAGGAAATATATATGTACGTTTTATATTTTCCCTCACAAATCTGCATACATAGGTATGTATGTATCAATGATCAGCCAACGTACGAACAAAATCAGTTGGTGACAACAAAGTTGCCACAATACGAACGAAACAAACAAAACGCCAGCAACATGAACGAAACATGCACAACGCCAGCAGCAAAAATGAAACATATAAAACACCAGCAACATACATAATTTAAAATGCTAGCAACACAAACGAAACATGTTAAACGCATCACGCACACAAACGACCCATATAAAACATACATGCACAAAACGAAAATGCGAAAACCCCCCGCGAGAGCAAAAAGAAAGAGAAGCAAGATAGAATCAAACAATCATATGTACATAAACAAAACATAGAATATACGATCGTAAACAAATAACGGCAAAGCCGGTGCACAAGAAGTCGTCGGACTTTGACCGTGGTGACGTCAGTGGGCTCGGGCTTTAAAGTGCATGAAGGTAAGTTTGTGAACGGGCGCGGGAGTTACCTTCCAGTCACAACAACATGCACACATACAGATGCACATATGTATACGAGAGTAAAATGAAGTTAATTCAACTAAATCTAAACCACTTCGCAGCGGGCTATGATCTGTTGAAACAAACGGTAAGAAACCTCAATGTAGATATAGCCATCCTTAGCGAGCCCTATAAAACCGGAGCAGGTAATACTTGGGCAGTCGACAGCACGGGAAAGGCCGCAATATGGGCCTGCGGCCAAAATGTTCCAGCTGTGGACGCTGTTTATTCTGCGCAAGGTTTCGTCAGAGCCAAAATTGGAGACCTGTGGCTGATAAGCCGCTATGTTGCTCCTAGTCTTCGAAATAGCGACTTCGAAAAATTTGTAGATAGTATGGCTGCGGATGCTAGAGGAAATCCTAAGATATTGATTGAGGGTGACTTTAATGCCTGGTCGGTTGAATGGGGAAGCAAATCCACTAACGCCAGGGGACGAATACTCTTAGAAGCATTGGCCTCACTCGATCTGATTATTCTCAACACAGGAGAGGAGCACACCTTCAATCGTGCGGGATACGGCTCTGTCATCGATGTAACATTCGCTAGCAGCAACTTATCCCAGCACGCGACTTGGTACCTTTGCAGACATTACACCGGAAGCGACCACCACGCCATATTATGTACCATAGGCAGACGGGTTACCCATAGCGATCAAGAGCAGATTGACAACAAGGGAAGGTATAGGATTGAAACGTTCAATCCAAACATATTTGCTGCGAATTTTTGAATTCCAGAATTAACAGGTAATGCAGCTTGTAGCTCACAAGTGCTAATGCAAGCAGTAACGCATGCATGCGACTCTGGCATGTCCATTCGAAGAGGTCACAGCAGGCAACGTGCTCCAGTCTACTGGTGGAATGAAAGCATCGCCGATGCCAGGAGGGAGTGCTTAAAAGCGTGGCGCTGCTATCAGAGGGCTAGAGCCAGGCCCAACTTCCAGCATTTACAACAGCAATATGTGGTAAAACGTTGCGAACTTAAAAAACAAATTATCGCCAGTAAGCGCAAGGCCTTTCTAGATCTTTGTGATTCAGCAGAAAATGGCAGTTGGGGACTGGCCTATAAAGTGGCACTTAAAATACTTAGAGCAGCGAAGCCAGCTGTTCCGGATGAGGGCCGTTTGCAACACATTGTTGAATCACTGTTTCCTTGCACTTCCGTTGTGGAAGCGAGAGTAGAACATAGGCTGGTCATAGTTGGGCGCCGAGTCATTATTGAAGGGATCATTATTGCAGCTTCTCGAATCCAGGGTAATAAGTCCCCCGGCCCAGATGCTATCCCGAACATAGCTTTGAAGCTAACGATGCTACTTCAACCGGAGAAATTCGCCGAAGTATTCAACAAATGTTTGGAGGAATGCTTCTTTCCAGACCAATGGAAAGTGCAGAACCTGGTACTGATTCCTAAGCCCAACAAATCACCAAATGATCCGTCAGCATACAGACCTATCTGTGTACTCGACTGGAAATAGTCATTAGTGTCAGGATTGAGGAAGCTCTTACTGCAAATGGAGACCTTTCTCCCAGACAATATGGGTTTAGAAAATCCAAATCAACAGTCGACGCACTTTCAATAGTTATCGACACTGCAGCCAATGCCATAAAAGGCCAGCACTGGAAGGGTGGACAAAAAAAAATACTGCTTAGTTACCAAGCTGGATGTTAAAAACCCCTTTAATACAGCAATTTGGATTTGCATTATTCAAGCTCTTTCCAACTTTAAAGTCCCAGATTACCTTATACGGATAACCGAACATTACTTCCGGAATCGCGTTCTACGGTATAGCACAACCTCAGAAACGAAAACATACACTGTGCGTGGAGTCGTCCCTCAGGGTTCTGTCTTGGACCCGCTACATTGGAATGTCATGAATGATGGCATACTTCGACTGCAGCTGCCCAAGGGGTCCTCCATTATTGGCTTTGCAGATGACGTGGCTTTGGTCGTAGTGGCAAAGCATCTCATTAAAGCGGAGCAGAAAACGGCCACTGCTGTTGGTATGGTGAAACGTTGGCTGGCCACTGCAGGTCTACAGTTGGCCGATGAAAAAACTGAGACTGTTCTAATAAGCAGCAGAAAGTCGGTAGAAACGGCAAAAATTTATCTTGAATCTTGTGTCATCGAATCTAGAAGGTCAATTAAGTACCTGGGTGTCTGGTCAGACACACGGCTATGCTTTAAGGAGCACTTAAGCTTCGTCAGCCAGAGGGCATCACAACTGACGAGATCATTGAGCAGAATTTTGCTCAACACTAGAGGGCTAAAACAGAATCGCCGTTTGCTGCTTATGAATGTCATAAGATCAACGATTCTCGGAGCTCTTCGGGTCTGCTGCGGCTTCCGCACCATTTCAGCAGAAGCAGCTCTTGTGATTTCGGGCATGATCCCCATTGACTTGCTTGCCCGGGAGGCACAGGGTATATACAGACAAAGGCATACGGCTGGCCTAAGGCCACAAGACATCAAATGCCTCACAGCCTGCACCAGGGTTACTTGCATGGAGGAATGGCAGAGACGCTGGCGCGCAGCAAGCAAGGGAAGTTGGACCCGGCAACTCATTCCCAATATTGAATTTTGGCTTAAACGGAAATTCGGCGAGGTCACATTCGAACTCACGCAACTGCTTAGTGGTCATGGCTGTTTTCGCAGCTATCTGTTTAAATTTGGGCATGACGCCAGCCCAAATTGCCCAAGTAACCAGTATGGCACGATCGAGACCCCGGAGCACATCCTTTTTGTGTGCCCAAGGTTCATGGTTGAACGGCGTGCGATGGAGGAGGCGTGTGGAAAATCCTTAGTCACTAGCAACTTAGTACCCAGCATGATAGAGAGGCGCGAGAACTGGTCAGCAGTGTACAACTTCGCGGCGGAGGTGATGTCCAGGCTACGGCGGTTGGAAAGGGAGCGTAACTCTAGAGGGCCGTAGACGGCCTGCCAGCATTCTGCGACGCAATACTTCCCAGTAGTCCCCCAGGATTGTTTTCTCTGGCAAGTGGTTTACAGTAGCGTAACTAGGGGGGAGGGGCAAAGGGGGCAGTCGCCCCGAGCGCAATGATTTGGGGACGGCAAAATTATCTTTACTGTTCCGTGAGGTAAAAGAAGTCGAAAATTTTTTGTACATACATTTTTTTTATTGCTGAAACCTAATTTTGAATTCATAGCTTAAAATTCAAAGCAAATTAAAATTTCTTGCTTTCATCGTTGCAAAGCTAGATATTATATCTGCGTAGTCCAACATTGCAGCAGTTTCATTTTCGATTGATATAATCGCAAGATTTGTTAATCTTGTTTGCCCCATGGTTGATCTTAAATAAGTTTTAATCAGCTTAAGTTTGCTGAATGACCTTTCGCAGGAAGCAACTGATACGGGAATGGTTAAAAATATTTGGAAAGCTGTCGATAATGTCTTGTATGCTTCCTGTCCCAATGAAGAAATATATAACAGAAATTGTTCAGGCGAGAATCCAATTTCTTTTACATTTTCTTTGCTCTTTTTAGTAAAACTAGAACGTTCTGAAAGTCGTTGAATAAGTCTTCACTGTCTACGTCATCTGGATAATACTCCGCAAGTTTCTGGCACTTTTGTTCTATTTTGAGAAGCTTATCCTTGTATAGGTCTTTGGGAAGTACAAGTATTTCTCCAAATTCACAAAGGAAACCAAAACGTTCTTCGAGTTTATTCAAATTTATTAAACGTGTGAAAATTTCCATTAATAGTTTATCCTATATTTCAGTCAAGGATCGTCGCATTTCTTCTTCCGAATTTATTTCATCATTTTTTACTGTTTCCCTAGGCATATTTCGCTTTTTTCGAATTCTCTTGACAATGCTAAGACCCCACTCGTTACATTTTTCTTTAGCTTTTCCAATAGCACGATCGCACAAGTCAATTCTCCAATCACTCAATTTTTCAGTCAATATTTGCAGTTGTCCCAATACATGAGTGAAACTGATTCCTTTTTCTTGCAGACGATTCTGAACTCTATCAAATGATGACAGAATTTCTGCCCAAAAAAACAAAAGAGCTACGAAATCAGATGTTTCCATGGCATTGATTAATAATGCTGCATCTTGCCTGGTATCAATATTTTCAGTGACCGTATCCCTCAAGTTTTCCAGTGCTGAGATAACTGCGTCCAATTGTGTTGACACTGGTTTCACAGCTTCAGCTTCCATGTCCCATCTGGTTTCGCAATGTCTTTTGACTGTTATAGTTACGTATTTTTTAAGAACGTCCAATCTGTGGGTAGACGAGGAGAAATAGGTGAAGAGACGCTGTATTGTTCCAAAAAATGTTACTGCTCGAACACTGACGTGAGCTGCGTGTACTCCAGCCAAATTAAGTGAGTAATTATCACAAGGAACGAAAACTGCTTGGTGATTCAAGTCGATGATTCTCTGCTGGACTCCCCTATGGATGCCGGCCATTGTTGGTGCATTGTCATACGATTGACCTCTACAGTCTTTCAAGATTAATCCATCTTCGTCCAGTTTTTCAAAATAGCTTCCGTAACTCCTTCTGCTGTTTTGACTTTTAAAGGTATAAAATCAATGAAGACTTCTCTGATTTTGACTGAATTTGATTTAACTTCAACAAATCTGATAATGAGAGACATCTGTTCCTCATGTGCCGCATCCGGAGTTGAATCGAACATCAAACTGTAATATTTCGCATTTTTACACTGAGAAGTGAGATACTCACGCACTTTGTTCCCCATTATATGGTTTCGTTTTGAATTTTAGGAGAAAAATAAGACAAGCGTGCAGGTTGTGAAGAAATATGTTCAATGTGAGATTTCATGACAGCGTCAAATTTGGCCAAATATTTTAGCATAGCCAGGAAATTCCCAGGATTTTGATCATCAATTGACTCGCGGTGTCCTCTCAGAGCCAAATTTTGTCGTGCGAGCGTTTGAATCGTGGCAATAATTCTTTCAATTATATTTCCAATATTTTATCTCTTTAGAAATTTGGCGTTGTAGTTCATCATCGATACCTCCACCTTGATTTAGATTTCGTTCTAATTCCTTCCATTCTAAGAAAGACAAACGGTGAGCTGGGCTATTTTCATGAGCTTGTACGCGTGGATTAAGTTTACGCCATGATGAAAACCCCGCAGAATAAGTTTCTAGAACAGGCAGAACTTTGCAATTTCTGCTCTTTCATTTTTCGAAACTGCGCACCACTGGGTTTGTTTCTCTTCATTTTGTTCTGTTTCTAGGATTTCATTAAAAATTATACATACATGGTCCATGTAACATAGAGAAAAAATAAAAAGTAAAAA
Organism: Drosophila saltans; assembly: GCA_018903575.1. Lineage (NCBI taxonomy): Eukaryota > Metazoa > Arthropoda > Insecta > Diptera > Drosophilidae > Drosophila > Drosophila saltans. The sequence continues at coordinate 1,317 of JAEIGH010000508.1, read as the reverse complement.
TTAACATTTTTCTTGGGAATGGATGACTGAAGGTTGAAATGTGTTATAATTTACCAAGATTCTTAATAGACACTTGTACATTTTTTATACCCTGTACCCAAAGGGTCAAAGGGTATATTAAAGTCGCTAAAATGTATGTAACAGGCAGAAGGAAGCGTTTCCGACCCCATAAAGTATTTATATTCTTGATCAGCATCAACAGCCGAGTCGATTGAGACATGTTCGTCTGTCTGTCTGTCCGTATGAGCCACTCGATCTCAGAGACTATAAGAGCTATAGCTAAAATAGCAAATTTGGTTTGAGCATCCGTCTAATATCAAAGCAGTTCAAGTTTGTTTCAAATTTTAGCCACGCCCACTTTCGCCCCCGCAATTTAAAAAAAACGATAACTAGGGCTGCCTTCAAGATATCGTATTCCTACTTGGTACTCCTTATTATATACCCAAACTGGGCCAGCTGAGCATTTTTGATGAAATCGGACAATAAACATCGGAGATATGGCTATATCCGTTTTGTACTGAATTGCCAAGACGACATTGGCAGATAAGAAAGAGCGAGATAGCATGCGTTCTCTGCTGCTGCATGTAAAGGGAATTTTGTTTTGAATTGATTGCGATTTTGAGGTTGTTCGATCATTTGTCTAGTGACTACGCAGATCAAGAGAGTTTAAAATTTTTGCCACGCCCACTTCCGCCCCCCGCAATTCAGAAAAAACTAATTATTAGAGCAGTTTTTAAGGAATCACATTCTTATTTGGCACACCTAATAATGTGGTTAATATGCATCATCTGACTAATTTTAGTCGAAATCGGACAATAAATATCGGAGATATACGAATGTGCATTTTGAACTGAATTGTCAAGGCGACACTAGCTGGAAAGAGTGAGCGAGATAGCATGCGTTCGCTGTTGCGGCATGTTAAAGAAAATTTTTTATGAAATTAATCGCTATTTCGAGGGTGTTTGACGTTATGGTTATTTTTGCTTTTTATTTTTCTTAGTGCATACTTGAGCTAAATAAATACTTACTTTTCTACAAATTTTCTCAATACCGACGATTGAAAGAAATATGCATCACTTAAGTACTTTCTGTTTGTATGTGTTGAGTAAAGACATTTCGCTGCGCAGCGGTGTGACCATCACTGCAGCTTAGCAAGGTAACACCGCTGACCACTGAAAAAGTGATAAGGGGCGGCAAAATCATTTTTTTCCCGGGCGCCCAATTTCTTAGGTACGCCACTGTGTGTATGTATATGGTGTTTTAAATGGTTGCAATAACAATGCATAAAACTGATGTCTTATCGTGCTATAGATCATT
>JAEIGH010000777.1:0-11654 GCA_018903575.1 Drosophila saltans | reverse complement strand
ATTTCGATATCGAATTCCATATCGAAATTTTTCGAGCCATCCATTTCGATATCGAAATCCATTTCGATTTCGAAATCCATTTCCATATCGAAATATACATTTCGATTTCGAAATTTTTTTTTATATAGAAATCCATTTTGATATCCGAATTCCAAATCCATTTCGATTCGAAGGGATCCATATCGATTCGAAATCCATATCGATACTCGAAATCCGCATATCGGATAGTTGAAATCCATATCGAATTTCGAAATCCAATTTTACGATATCGAAATCCATTTCGAGTTCGAAATCCATATCGGATATCGAAATCATGAAAATTCGAAATCCGAAATCGATGGCGATATCGAAATCCATATCGATTTCGAAATCCATATTAAAAGGATTTCGAAATCCATATCGAATTCGAAATCCATTTCGATTTCGAGAAATCCATTTCGAATCGAAATCGATTTCGATATCGAAATCCATATCAATTCGAAATCCGTTTCGAGCTCCACATCGAAATCAAATCATATCGATTTCGAAATCCATATAAAAAATCCATTTCGATGTTCGAAATCCATTTCGATTTCGAGAAATCATATAAATCCTTTTCGATATCCGAAATCGTATTTCGAATTCAAAATCCAATTTCTATATAGAAATCCATTTCGATATCGAAATCCATATCGATTTCGAAGTCCATTTCGATATCAAAATCCATATCGATTTCGAAATCCATTCGAAATTTCGTCAATTCCATATCGAATTCGAAATCCATTTCGATATCGAAATCCATATTGAATCCGAAATCCATTTGATATCGAAGTCCATATCGATATTCGAAATCCATATCGAATTCAAAATCCATAATAAAAAGAAATCTATATCGAAATCGGGAAATCCATTTTGAATATCGAAGCCAATTTCGAAATCGAATTTATATCCAAATGTCCATTTCGTTATCCATTTCGAAATCCAATCGATCGATATCCAAATCCCCTTACGATATCGAAGTCCGTTTCGATTTCGACTATCGAAATCCCTTTCAATATCGAAATCCATTTCGAATATCGAAATCCATTTCGATATCGAAATCCATTTCGTTCGAAATCCATTTCGATATCGAAATCCCATGTCGAATTCGAAATCCATTTCGATTGCGAAATCCATATCGATTTCGAAGTCCGATAATTTTCGATATCGAAATCCATATCGAATTCGAAATCCATGTCGATTCGAAATCAATTTCGATATCGAGATCCATCTCGTTTCCATATCTTCGAAAACGAAACTTATCCGATATCGAATTCCATTTCGATATCAAAATCCAAATCGATCAACCATTTCGAATCCATTCCGATATCGAAATCCATTTTGATTTCGAAAATCCAAATCAATATCAATCCATATCGATATTCAAAATCCATATCGAATTCAAAATCACATTTCGATATCGAAATCCATTTCGATTCGATAAATCCATTTCGAAATCGAAATCGGAATTGAAATGAATTGAATTCGATATCGAAATCGATTTCGATATGGAAATCCGAAATCGATTTTCAGACCGAAAATCTAGTTTCGATATCCGAGATCCAGTAGTTCTATTTGAGATATCCAGTTTCGATATCGAAAATGACATTTTGAAATCGATATCGATTCGAAATGTAAGTCCCATAATCATTATTGAAATCGGGTCAGAACGTTTTCGACATCCATATCAATTTCGATATCCAGTTCGACTTTTCGAAATGCATTTGTGATATTCGAAACCATTTCGATATTCGAAATGGATTTGGCTTCGGAATCCAGTATCGAATTCGAAATGGAAATCGATATCGAAACCATGGATCGAAATCGAAATGGATTTCGAAGTATTTTTATGGATTTCGATATCGAAATGGTTCCATTTGGTATATCGAAATCATATCGAATTCGAAATGGAAATCGAAATCGAAATGGATTTTGAAATCGAAATGGATTTTTCTAGTTTGAAATGGAATTCGATATCGAAATGGATTTTCAAATATGGATCTCAATCGGGAAGTAGTTTGGATATCGGAGTCCAGTATCGAGAGTCGATATACGATATCGATATCGAAATGGCATATCGATATGGAAATCCATTCGAGATCGAAATGGATTTCGATGTTCGATAGGTCCATTTCGAGATTCGAAATGGATTTCGACTTATCGGCATACACTTATCGAAATCGGAAATGGATATCGAGTTCGAAGTGGATATCGATATTGAAATGGAAATCGATATCGAAATGGATTTCCGAATTCGAAATCCGTTTCGAAATCGATATAGATTTCGATATCGAGGAAATCCGGTTATCTATGGAATTTCGAATTCCATTTCAATATCGAAGTTATCGATTTCGAATATCGAAATCGTTGTCGAATTCGAAATGGATTTCGATATTCTAAAAATGGAAATCGATAATCGAAATGGATTTCGATATCGAATTCCATTTCGAAATCTTGGATAAAATGGCTTATCGAAATCGAAATCCCAATATCGAAATCGAAGTCGATATCCGAATTCGAAATGGATTTCGATATCGAAATGCATTTCGATTTCGAAATCCATATCGAAATCGATTTCGATATCGAAATCCATTTCGAATATCCGAAATCCATATCGATATCGAAATCCCATTTCGAAATCGAAATCGGTTTCGATATCGAAATCGGATTTCGATTTCGAAATCCATATCGAATCGATTTCGATATCGAAATCACATTTCGATTTCGAATTCCATTTCGATATTCGAAATCCATATCGAATCGAAATCCCATTTCGATATCGAAATCGATATCGAGTTCGAAATCCGATTTCGATTTCGAAATCGATTTCGATTTCGAAGTCCATATCAAAATCGAAATCCATTTCGATATCGAAAAATCCATTTCGATATCGAAATCCATTTCGATATCGAAATCCATTTCGAAATCGAAATCCATATCGAATTCGAAATCCATTTCGATATCGAAATCCATTTCGATATTCGAAATCCATTTTGATATCGAAATCCATTTCGATATCGAATCCATTTCGATTTCGAAATCCATATCGAATTCGAAATCCATTTCGATATCGAAATCCATTTCGATATCGAAATCCATTTCGATATCGAAATCCATTTCGATTTCGAAATCCATTTCCATATCGAAATCCATTTCGATATCGAAATCCATAATCAATTTCGAAATCGAAATCCATTTCGATTTCGAAATCCATTTCGATTTCGAAATCCATATCGATTTCGAAATCCATATCGATATCGAAATCCATTTCGATTTCGAAATCCATTTCGATATCGAAATCCATTTCGAATTCGAAATCCATTTCGATATCGAAATCCATTTCGAGTCGAAATCCATTTCGATATCGAAATCCATATCGATATCGAAATCCATATCGAATTTCGATTCGAAATCCATTTCAATATCGAAATCCATTTCGATATCGAAATCCATTTCGATATCGAAATCCATTTCGATATCGAAAATCCATTTCGATCTTCTAAATCCATTTCGATTTCGAAATCCATTTCGATATCGAAATCCATTTCATCGATATCGAAATCCATTTCGATATCGAAATCCATTTCGATATCGAAATCCATTTCGATATCGAAATCCATTTCGATTTCGAAATCCATATCAATATCAAATCCAATTTCGATATCGAAATCCATATCGATATTCGAAATCCATTTCAATTCGAAATCCATTTCGATATCGAAATCCCATTTCGATCGATTCCGAAATCCATTTCGATATCGAAATCCATTTTCGAATATCGAAATCCATTTCGATATCGAAATCCATTTCGATATCGAAATCCATTTCGATATCGAAATCCATTTCGATTTCGAAATCCATTTCGATATCGAAATCCATATCGATATCGAAATCCATTTCAATTTCGAAATCCATTTCGATATCGAAATCCATTTCGATTCGAAATCCATTTCGATCATCGAAAATCCATTTCGATATCGAAATCCATTTCGATATCGAAATCCATTTCGATATCGAAATCCATTTCGATATCGAAATCCATATCGATTTCGAAATCCATTTCGATTTCGAAATCTTTCGATTTCGAAATCCATTCGATTCCGAAATCCATTTCGATATCGAAGTCCATTTCGATTTCGAAATCCATATCGAATTCGATATCGAATTTTCGATATCGAAATCCATTTCGATATCGAAATCCATTTCGATATCGAAATCCATTTCGATATCGAAATCCATTTCGAAATCCATTTCGAATCGATTCGAAATCCATTTCGATATCGAAATCCCATTTCGATATCGAAATCCATTTCGATTTTCGAAATCCATTTCGATATCGAAATCCATTTCGATTTCGAAATCCCATTTCGATATCGAAATCCATATCGAAATTTCGATATCGAAATCCATTTCGATATCGAAATCCATTTCGATTTCGAAATCCATTTCGATATCGAAATCCATTTCGATATCGAAATCCATTTCGATTCGAAATCCATTTCGATATCGAAATCCATATCGATATTCGAAATCCATTTCGATATCGAAATCCATATCGATTTCGAAATCCATTTCGAATTCGAAATCCATTTCGATATCGAAATCCATTTCGATTTCGAAATCCATTTCGATATCGAAATCCATTTCGATATCGAAATCCCATTTCGATATCGAAATCCATTGATATCGAAATCCATTTCGATATCGAAATCCATTTCGATATCGAAATCCATTTCGATTTCGAAATCCATATCGAATTCGAAATCCATATCGATTCGAAATCCATTTCGATATCGAAATTCGAAATCGATTTCGAAATTTCGAAATCCATTTCGATATCGAAATCCATTTCGATATCGAAATCCATTTCGATATTCGAAATCCATTTCGATATCGAAATCCATTTCGATTTCGAAATCCATTTCGATATCGAAATCCATTTCGATATCGAAATCCATTTCGATATCGAAATCCATTTCGATATCGAAATCCATATCGATATCGAAATCCATTTCGATATCGAATTCCATTTCGAATCCATTTCGAAATCCATTTCGATATCGAAATCCATTCCGATATCGAAATCCATTTCGATTTCGAAATCCATTTCGATATCGAAATCCGATATCGAAATCCATTTCGATTTCGATTATCGATTTCGAAATCCATTTCGATTTCGAAATCCATTTCGATATCGAAATCCATATCGAAATTCGAAATCCATTTCGATATCGAAATCCATATCGATTTCGAAATCCATTTCGATATCGAAATCCATTTCGATTTCGAAATCCATTTCGATATCGAAATCCATATCGATTTCGATATCGAAATCCATTTCGATATCGAAATCATTTCGATTTCGAATCGAAATCCATTTTCGATATCGAAATCCATTTCGAATTCCATTTCGATATCAGAAATCCATTTCGATATCGAAATCCATTTCGATTTCGAAATCCATTTCGATTCGAAATCCATTTCGATATTCGAAATCCATTTCGATATCGAAATCCATTTCGATATCGAAAATCCATATCGATATCGAAATCCATTTCGATATCGAAATCCATATCGATTTCGAAATCCATTTCGATATCGAAATCCATTTCGATATCGAAATCCATATCGATTTCGAAATCCAAATCCATTTCGATATCGAAATCCATTTCGATTTCGAAATCCATATCGATTTCGAAATCCATTTCGATATCGAAATCCATTTCGATTTCGAAATCCATTTCGATATCGAAATCCATTTCGATATCGAAATCCATATCGATTTCGAAATCCATTTCGATATCGAAATCCATATTCGATTCGAAATCCATATCCATATCGAATTCCATATCGATATCGAAATCCATATCGATATCGAAATCCATTTCGATATCGAAATCCATTTCGATTTCGAAATCCATTTCGATATCGAAATCCATTTCGATATCGAAATCCATTTCGATTTCGAAATCCATTTCGAATTCGAAATCCATATCGATATCGAAATCCATTTCGATTTCGAAAATCTTTTCCATATCGAAATCCATTTCGATTCCGAAATCCATTTCGATATCGAAATCCATTTCGATATCGAAATCCATTTCGATTTCGAAATCCCATTTCGAATTCGAAATCCATTTCGATATCGAAATCCATTTCGATATTCCGAAATCCATTTCGATATCGAAATCCATTTCGATTCATTTCGAAATCCATTTCGATATCGAAATCCATTTCGATTTCGAAATCCATTTCGATATCGAAATCCATTTCGATTTCGAAATCCATATCGAAATCCATTTCGATGTCGAATTCCCTATAAATTTCGAAATCCATTTCGAATTCGAAATCCATATCGATATCGAAATCCATTTCGATTTCGAAAATCTTTTCCATATCGAAATCCATTTCGATTCCGAAATCCATTTCGATATCGAAATCCATTTCGATATTCGAAATCCATTTCGATATCGAAATCCCATTTCGATATCGAAATCCATTTCGATATCGAAATCCATTTCGATTTCGAAATCCATTTCGATATCGAAATCCATTTCGATATCGAAATCCATTTCGAAATCCATTTCGATTTCGAAATCCATATCGATATCGAAATCCATTTCGATATCGAAATCCATATCGATTTCGAAATCCATTTCGATATTCGAAATCCCATATCGATTCGAAATCCATTTCGATATCGAAATCCATTTCGATATCGAAATCCATTTCGATTTCGAAATCCATTTCGATATCGAAATCCATTTCGATATCGAAATCCATATTCGAAATCCATTTCGATATCGAAATTCCATTTCGATTTCGAAATCCATTTCGATATCGAAATCCATTTCGATATCGAAATCCCATTTCGATTTCGAAATCCATTTCGAATTCGAAATCCCATTTCGATATCGAAATCCATATCGAATTCGAAATCCATTTCGATATCGAAATCCATTTCGATTTCGAAATCCATTTCGATTCGAAATCCATTTCGATATCGAAATCCATATCGATTTCGAAATCCATTTCGATATCGAAATCCATTTCGATATTCGAAATCCATTTCGATTCGAAATCCATTTCGATATCGAAATCCATTTCGATTTCGAAATCCATTTCGATATCGAAATCCATTTCGATTCCATTTCGAAATCCATTTCGATATCGAAATCCATTTCGATTTCGAAATCCATTTCGATATCGAAATCCATATCGATATCGAAATCCATTTCGAATTCGAAATCCATTTCGATATCGAAATCCATATCGATTCGAAATCCATTTCGATATCGAAATCCATTTCGATATCGAAATCCATTTCGATATCGAAATCCATTTCGAATTCGAAATCCATTTCGATATCGAAATCCATTTCGATTTCGAAATCCATTTCGATATCGAAATCCATTTCGATTTCGAAATCCATTTCGATATCGAAATCCATTTCGATATCGAAATCCATTTCGATATCGAAATCCATTTCGATATCGAAATCCATTTCGAAATCGATTTCGATATCGAATTCCATTTCCATTTCGAACGAATCCATTTCGAATTCGAAATCCATTTCGATATCGAAATCCATTTCGATTCGAAATCCATTTCGATATCGAAATCCATTTCGATATCGAAATCCATTTCGATTTCGAAATCCATTTCGATATTCGAAATCCATTTCGATATCGAAATCCATTTCGATTTCGAAATCCATTTCGATTTCGAAATCCATTTCGATTCGAAATCCATTTCGATTCGAATCCCATTTCGATATCGAAATCCATTTCGATTTCGAAATCCATTTCGATCGAAATTTCGATATCGAAATCCATATCGATTTCGAAATCCATTTCGATTTCGAAATCCATTTCGATATCGAAATCCATTTCGATTTCGAAATCCATTTCGATATCGAAATCCATTTCGATTTCGAAATCCATTTCGAAATCCATTTCGAAATCCATTTCGAAATTCGAAATCCATTTTCGATATCGAAATCCATTTCGATATCGAAATCCATTTCGATATCGAAATCCATTTCGATATCGAAAATCCATTTCGATATCGAAATCCATTTCGATATCGAAATCCATTTCGAATTCGAAATCCATTTCGAAATCCATTTCGATTTCGAAATCCATTTCGATATCGAAATCCATATCGATATTCGAAATCCATTTCGATATCGAAATCCATTTCGAATTCGAAATCCATTTCGATATCGAAATCCATTTCGATTTCGAAATCCATATCGAAATTCGAAATCCATTTCGATATCGAAATCCATTTCGATATCGAAATCCATTTCGATATCGAAATCCATTTCGATATCGAAATCCATTTCAATTTCGAAATCCATTTCGAATATCGAAATCCATTTCGATTTCGAAATCCATTTCGATATCGAAACCATTTCGATTTCGAAATCCATATTTCCGAAATTCATTTCGATATTCGAAATCCATTTCGATTTCGAAATCCATTTCGATATTCGAAATCCATTTCGATATCGAAATCCATTTCGATATCGAAATCCATATCGAAATCGAAATCCATTTCGATATCGAAATCCATTTCGATTTCGAAATCTTCATTTCGATATCGAAATCCATTTCGATACGAAACCATCCATTTCGAAATCGAAATCCATTTCGATATCGAAATCCATTTCGATTTCGAAATCCATTTCGATATCGAAATCCATTTCGATATCGAAATCCATTTCGATATCGAAATCCATTTCGATATCGAAATCCATATCGATATTCGAAATCCATTTCGATATCGAAATCCATTTTTTCGAAATCGAAATCCATATCGATATCGAAATCCATTTCGAATTCGAAATCCATTTCGATATCGAATTCCATATCAATTTCGAAATCCATTTCGGTATCGAAATCCATTTCGATATCGAATTCCATATCGAATTCGAAATCCATTTCGATAGCGAAATCCATTTCGATTTCGAAGTCCATATACAAATCCATTTCGATATCGAAATCCATATCAAATTCGAAATCCATTTCGATATCGAAATCCATTTCGATATCGAAATCCATATCGAATTCGAAATCCATTTCGATAGCGAAATCCATTTCGATTTCGAAGTCCATATACAAATTCATTTCGATATCGAAATCCATATCAAATTCGAAATCCATTTCGATATCGAAATCCATTTCGATATCGAAATCCATTTCGATTTCCATATCAATTTCGAAATCCATTTCGAAATCGAAATCCATATCGATATCGAAATCCATATCGAATTCGAAATCCATTTCGATATCGAAATCCATTTCGATTTCGAAATCCATATCGTAAATCCATATCGATTCGAAATCCATTTCGATATTCGAAATCCATTTCGATATCGAAATCCATTTCGATATCGAAATCCATATCGATTTCGAAATCCATTTCGATATCGAAAATCCATTTCGATATCGAAATCCATTTCAATTTCCGAAATCCATTTCGATATCGAAATCCATATCGATATCGAAATCCATTTCAATTCGAAATCCATTTCGATTTCGAAATCCATTTCGATTTCGAAATCCATTTCGATATCGAAATCCATGTCAATTTCGAAATCCATTTCGATATCAAAATCCATTTCGATTTCGAATCCATTTCGATTTCGAAATCCATTTCGATATCGAAACCCGTTTCGATTTCGAAATCCATATCGAAATCCATTTCGATATCGAAGTCCATATCAATTTCGAAATCCATATCGAATTCGAAATCCATTTCGATATCGAAATCCATTTCGATATCGAAATCCATTTCGATATCGAAATCCATTTCGATATCGAAATCCATTTCGATATCGAAATCCATTTCGATATCGAAATCCATTTCGATTTCGAAATCCATAAAATCCATTTCGATATCGAAATCCATATCGATTTCGAAATCCATTTCGATATCGAAATCCATTTCAATTATCGAAATCCCATTTCGATATCGAAATCCATTTCGATTTCGAAATCCCATTTCGACGAAATCCATTTCGATATCGAAATCCATTTCGATATCGAAATCCATTTCGATTCGAAATCCATTTCGATATCGAAATCCATTTCGATTTCGAAATCCATATCGATTTCGAAATCCATTTCGATATCGAAATCCCATTTCGAATTCGAAATCCCATTTCGATTTCGAAATCCATTTCGATTCGAAATCCATTTCGATTTCGAAATCCATTTCGATATCGAAATCCCATTTCGATATCGAAATCCATTTCGATATCGAAATCATTCATTTCGATATCGAAATCCATATCAATTTCGAAATCCATTTCGAATTCGATATCGAAATCCATTTCGATTTCGAAATCCATTTCGAAATCCATATCGAAATCCATTTCGATATCGAAATCCATTTCGATATCGAAATCCATTTCGATTCGAAATCCATTTCGATATCGAAATCCATTTCGATTTCGATATCGAAATCCATTTCGATTCGAAATCCATTTCGATATCGAATTCCATTTCAATTTCGAAATCCATTTCGATATCGAAATCCATTTTGATATCGATATCGAAATCCCATTATCAATTTCGAAATCCATTTCGATCAATTTCGATATCGAAATCCATTTCGAATTCCATTTCGATTTCGAAAATCCATTTCGATATCGAAATCCATTTCGATTTCGAAATCCATATCGATTCCATTTCGATATCAAATCCATATCGATTCGAAATCCATTTCGAAAATCCATTTCGATATTCGAAATCCATTTCGATATCCAATTTCGATATCGAAATCCATTTCGATATTCGAAATCCATTTCGATTTCGAAATCCATTTCGAAAATCCATTTCGATATCGAAATCCATATCGAATTCGAAATCCATTTCGATATCGAAATCCATTTCGATTTCGAAATCCATTTCGATATCGAAATCCATTTCGAATTCGAAATCCATTTCGATTCGAAATCCATTTCGATATCGAAATCCATATCGAATTCGAAATCCATTTCGATATCGAAATCCATTTCGATATCGAAATCCATTTCGATTTCGAAATCCATTTCGATATCGAAATCCATTTCGATATCGAAATCCATTTCGAATTCGAAATCCATTTCGATATCGAAATCCATTTCGATTTCGAAATCCATTTCGAAATTCGAAATCCATTTCGATATCGAATATTTCCATATCAAAATTTCGAAATCCATTTCGATATTCGAAATCCATTTCGATATCGAAATCCATATCGATTTCGAAATCCATTTCGATATCGAAATCCATTTCGATTTCGAATCCATATCGAATTCGAAATCCATTTCGATATCGAAATCCATTTCGATTTCGAAATCCATTTCGATATCGAAATCCATTTCGATATCGAAATCCATTTCGATATCGAAATCCATTTCGATATCGAAATCCATTTCGATATCGAAATCCATATTCGATATCGAAATCCATTTCGATATCGAAATCCATATCGATTTCGAAATCCATATCGAAATCCATTTCGATATCGAATTCGAAATCCATTTCGATTTCGAAATCCATTTCGATTTCGAAATCCATTTCGATATCGAAATCCATTTCGAATTTCGATATCGATTTCATATCAATTTCGAAATCCATTTCGAT
>JAEIGH010000713.1:0-15146 GCA_018903575.1 Drosophila saltans | reverse complement strand
GTTACAAATAACAATATAAATTGTGATTGGGCGTCTCTGTGGTGACTGAGGGCCCTGTCACTTTAGTTTAACACTGATTAAAGGCTGACACCGACGAACTTGCGGAGCGCGATAAAAAATACGTCCGAACGCGGTGACGGCCAATATGCCAATTATGCCAATATCCAATTATGATTCAAATAACATATAAAAAATGAAATCAATCAATGTTCTTCTGTGATTTACTAAGCAAAGAAACAACAGTGGTAAAAGACGATTTCTTGTTCTTTATAAAAAAATGAAGCGAGCAAGTCGTCCCTGCCGACATTGAGTATACCCTGTACCAACTAGTTATATTAAATCAAGATCAGCATCAACTTAATTCAAAATTTCTTTTAACATGCAGCAACACCTACCGCATGCTATCTCGCTCAGTCTTGCCAGCCAATGACGGCTTAGCCATTCAGTTCAAAATGCACATTCGTATATCTTCGATATTCGTTGTCCGTTTTCGACTTAATTTGGTCAGATGATGCATTTTGGCCACATTGTTGGGTGTGCCAAAAAAGAAAGTGATTCCTTTAAAATTTCTCTAGTAAATCGTTTTTTCTAAATTGCTAGGGGCGGAAGTGGGCGTGGTAAAAATTTTAAACTATCTTATATTCGCGTAGGCACTAGACAAATGCCTGAACACCCTTGAAATTGGCACCAGTTCAAAACGAAATTCCCTTTAACATGTAGCAGCAGCGAACGCATGCTATCTCGCTCTTTTTTATCTGCCAATGTCGCCTTGGCAATTCAGTACAAAATGCAAATGGCTATATCTCCGATGTTTATTGTCCGATTTGAAATTTGGTCAGTTAGTGCAGTTTGACTATATAATTATGTCCACCAAATAAGAATTCGATATCTTTAATACAGCTCTAGTAAATTCATTTTAAAATTTTATTTTTTATTTGCGGGGGCGGAAGTGGGCGTGGCCAAAATTTGAAATAAACTTGATCTGCGTGGGCATAAGACGGATGTTCATACCAAATTTGGTAGCTCTTGCTCTTATAGTCTCCGAGATCTAGGTGTTCATACGGACGGACGGACAGACGGACATGTCTCAATCGACTCGGCTGTTGATGCTGATCAAGAATGGGGTCGGAAACGTTTCCTCCTGCCTGTTATATACATTTTAGCGACTTTAGTATACCCTTTTACACCACGGGTACTGGGTATAGTAACATAAAACACTGTTTAGTAAATTTTTCACAAAACAATTTGTTTAAGGAAATCGAACTACGCACTTATAAAAAGAGCACAAAAAGCACGTGGACACACGACACAAACTTGTGAATTATAAAACGCAACACTACATACTTCTCAAATTTTTCTTATGCTTAACAAAAGCTTCGTGCTTCTCTAAATCCTTCTTGATTGAAGAGCATTTGAGGTCCGCTTTGCAAGATTTGCAATAAAAAAATCTTTTTGCAATTTAGCGCTGCTAACCCATTGAAAACGGCATTCGCAAAAGAAAACGGAGTTTACTGCAGCTAACCCAATATAAATCATATCATCCTTTTTACTTAATTCATAATATATTGATATTACCCAAAAATTTTAGTTTTTAGGGTATTTTGCAATATTTTTTAAAAGTACGTAGTTTTAGTCTCTTCACACGTAGGCACGTATATCTTCTTTAAAATACGAAGATCTACGTGAAAAGACGGAGGGTTGGCATCCCTGCTCCCAACAGCCACATCACGAGACTCCCTCAGGAATGAAGAGTCTTCAGCAAATGGCAGTTTTACCAATCTTCAATCTGCAGCTTTTTTGTAACTTGTCCAAGAAGTGCTTTTCGCAATAATCTTCTCTGGACTTTTGTATGTTCTTGCTGGTTTCAGGGTATCCAATTTCCAGAACCGCTCCAACAGTTCATCAGACTAGCAGGTGCAGATGCAACCAAATTCCGAATTTTGAAGAACTGGACAACTATTTTGTTTTATTTGTCCCTGTATTAATATTGAGTAATGGTGATCTGCGCTTAGTAATAAATCGATTTTACTAGTTTTGTAAAAGTTGGGATCCGCTAGAGGTATGTTTTTCGGCAGGTCAAACATTTGCGTAATTGCTTCTGTGGGTTGATCTGCAACAATAAGCGGTAAAACAAAGGCTTCCACTCTTGTACTGAAATCGGTGTATTTTGATTTCACAAGTACATTTACTCTGGATCTGCTGGATCTGATTTGTGGTTGTCCTCCTACTCCTTCAATTCTGAGCGATGCCTTTTCTATTTTTAAAGATAATTGTTTTACTAGTCTCTCTGAGATTATGTTGACTTGGGAGCCTCTGTCTAAGAGCGCACGAAATTCTCCTTCACGCTCATTGGTCCCTTTAACAATTACCCTGTCCGTCGCTAGTAGAGTATAATTTTTATTGCTTCCATATGTGGACGTAGCTGAGACCGTAACTGTTACATTTGGTTTCAAGTTGTTGTTTCCAAATGTAACAATGTATTGTGTTTTTATCGCATTTCAAGCATCCCTTCCAGCTACAAGCCTTCGACATATGGTCGGTTTTAAAACAATTAACACACATTCTTTGTCGCTGTACCCAGTTGAAACGTTCTGCTGCAGATTTCGTTTTGAATTTATCACATTGAAACAGTTTGTGATTTAACTTACTGCAGAACGGACAGGAAGATGAGTTTATGCCAGACGCTGATGCACATATTTTTTGCCTTTCCCTGGACTGCTTGGTATCAATCACCTCTAGGGCAAGGAAACGTTGTTCCAAAAATGCAAGGAATTCTTTGGTCTTCTGCAATTGTATCGCCTTGCCTTGTATCGGAAAGGGATTGTTCATATAGAGTGTGGGTAAGTCTATCTAATTTATCTATCTATTTCTCGTCATATCGAAAATTATAATGGAATCCCAAGTTTCTGTGTCAATGCCTATTATTCTTTAAGGCTTGCAATGATTCATGATTATCATGAAGATTTTTTAATGACAGGGCGTCGTTTCCAATGTTAGGATGATCAAAAAGTTTCTCCTGATAGATTTGCTTTTAAATACCACATCTTTTGTACAGCGGGTATGTTTGATTCATGAACCATTTTCCTAAAAATGTCATAAAATTGTTTCCATTTCAAATAATTTCCATCAAATTTTGGAAATTTTTGGCAATTGTCGTGACGACGTCGTCATATCATGTGCAGGTGGGATACAAAATTTCAGTATCGCCTTTTCTGCCATTATGAATGTTTTCAAATTATATCCAGCTTCGACTGGATCTACTGCAAGTTTATACATCTCATAGTGCAGTTGGTCTATCTGCTGCCATAAGTTTTCTACAACTGTTTTGTAGTTCGTTCATTTTTCTTCAGGAATTATTTGCTTTAATGTCCTGGAAAGTGTTGGCGGAAATAGGGCCTTGTTTCCTGATCAATGATTGAATGTTAATGCGATCTTCATCTTTTTGATGGGACAATTTGCTTTCTTCAATTTTTGCCCTTTGTAGTTTCCAATCCTTTATTACTTCTTCTGTTATTTCTTTTAATTTTGAATAATATTCTATTTTTGAAGTAATCGTGATCGGATGGCTCATATCCCAATGATTCCATCTAATCGGTGTGGGCTTTGTCAAATTCATTCCAAAGATCTTCAATCGTCTCAATTTTATCATCATAATAGAGAACTTTTGACTTTCTTGAGGCAGAGTCCTTTCTGACATTTCTGATGACATTTTGAATCTCTTCACCTCGCTCAAACTATTGCTCGTATATTTTCTCCATTTGACTTTATGTACTTTGATCCGTTGAAAGTATATTTTTTTAGTCAATTGACTAGGTACGCTCCGACTCGCACCTGATTAGTGATCAAAGTACTAGTAAATAAGGTTAAATTGAACAACAAGTATAAAGTTTTTAATTTTTTTTATTTTATTTAATATAAATGGATATACATATGTATATATTCGAAATCCTTCGCCTACTTGGTCGCCGTGTTGACCAGATGGTTCAATTGATTGGGTACGCCTTGTCCCACGTTGCAGAAATCAAAATTTGGAGTTTCCGATTATACTCTGCTCTCGTTCTAGTGACAAAGTGCTGATAATTTCAGTTGTCCGATAAACAGAAGATTTTATGGTTGCCAAGTTGACCTGCTGTACAAAAATAGTCGCCAAGTTGACTGAAATGTACTTTTTTCCGCTGTGATTCTAGTCGCCAAGTTGACTAGGTGACAAAGTGCTGACACATTCAGTTGTCTCACAAGCAGATGTAGTTTTTTGTTATGGTGTGCAATACCGTCGACAAGTTGACACAAATAATATGCGCAAATGCAATGATATCCAAGTTAATCAAGTGCTTCGTAGATGTCGGGACCCCGGATTGTTGCTAGCCTGCAAAACCGTGCCCTCGCTAAGAAATATCAATATTTTCCAAAGCGTTGTTATTAAAAAAGGAAATGATCGACAAGTTGACCAAAATTCCTTATGTGCGTGTCTTGAGTTGACCAAAATTCTCACACTTTGACTGTTACACCAAAATGTTTTATTTTTTTAAATTGGGAACGCCCAAGTCGGGGTCACCAAAATGTTATTGTATTTTATAAATTTATTATTTATAAAAATGTTTGCCTCTAGAACATAAACTAGTGACATAGGGCTGTGGCAACCAACACTTGAAATTAGGTGGACTTCGGAGAGATCATGCAAATGGGGGCCAAAGACACTGCGATGCTCAGGTGAGCTCGGTTGATTACAGAGTAGTGAATAGGCAAGAGTTGCTTGAATACTGATTTTATTAAGAAAAAGGTCGAGTTTATATACACTATTCTAGGATCTAGGGGGTCACATGTATATACATTTGGGGGTCTTATTCATAGTGTAAATGTGATTGTGTGTGTAAACATAATGTGGGGGACAATTTTGTGTTGTATGAAAATAGTGTGAGATCAGTGTATATGAAAATATGTAGGGGTTAATTCTATTCTAAAATTCATAGTTTGTATTTTAAGCATGCATTTACACCAACACCAAGAATAGATTATATATTGGATCAGTTGCGTGAGGCGAAGTACCTCAGTAGCCTAGATCTGAAGGATGGGTGGTGGCAAATTCCATTAGATGTAAACAGCAGGAAAATGACGGCGTTTATGGTACCAGGCAAAGGATTATACCAATGGAAGGTAATGCTGTTCGGATTGCACTCAGCGTCAGCGACGTTTCAGAGGGCCTTGGATATGGTGATAGGGCCTGAAATGTTGCCACATGCATTCGCTTACCAAGACGCATCTGCGAGAAGTGTTCAGGAGACTAAAAGAAGCAAATCTACGAATAAATCCGGAAAAATGTCAGTTCTTTCGAAAAGAACTACGATTCTTAGGACATCGTGTAACAGCGCTGGTAATCGGTACAGATCCGGATAACCTGGGAGTGGCATCATGGATAGGAGATTCGTCCCAGGATTCACAACGTTGGTGCAACCATTAAACTCATTATTGAAGAAGAAAACCAAATGAGTATTGGAGGAGAAACACCAGAAGGCATTCGACATGGTGAAAGACAAACTAGTCGCCGACCCAGTATTCACTTGCTCAGATTTCACGAAGATGTTCATACTTAAACCGATGCAAGCAATTATCGTATGCCAGTAGGACGCTAAATCAGGCGGAGCAGAACTATTCAGCAACAGAAAAAGAATGCTTGGCAGTTAGGAAACTGAAACCATACTTGGAGGACTACCACTTCAAAGTGGTAACGGATCACATGGCGTTAAAATGGCTAAACAGCATCGAAAGTCATATAGGGCGGATCGCAAGATGGGCATTGGAGTTGCAGTGATACGACTTCGAGATAACATATCGTAGAGGCAAACTAAACATTGTGGCAGATGCATTGTCAAGACAGCCATTGGAGACGTGCCTAAGATTGAAAGACAACAGCATACGAGTCGGGCAAGCGAACAATGGATATGAATGGATAAGGGAAATGTATAAAAAAATCAAAAATAATCCGCAAAAATTTACAGACTACTTATCCGAAAATTAGCAATTGTATCGAAACATACCTCACAGAGCGGGCAACGAAGACGTAGTAGCATGGAATTTGTGAGCGCCAAAAACTTTAAGGCAGCAGGTGATGAACGAGAACCATGACACTCCGACGGCAGGACATACAGGCACGAGTGCACAGTGGGCGAAACGGTTGACTTAGTTCCGATTAATTGAAATTTAAAGTAAATCTTGGCGCCAAAATCGTTTTTGCAATCGATTACTAATATATTCTAAAGGCCAAAAATATCAGTCGCTTTGATTTTCTTTCAATATTTGCACAGCTGTAAAGCTTTGAAAACAACAAATGTTTCATCAGCTTTTACTGTCTGCTTTTCCGCCAATTCTGATTACGTCTAAAAAAATTTCATATAAACTGGTGTTATTGATTTTAATTGAACTTTTTACTGTTAATTCAAGAAAAAGGTATGTAGTAACTGTTTGTGGTGGGGCGAAGTTTTCCGATTGTTTAGAGCCCAATTCTTATAACTCAGTAGAGTTGTGTATGATGGAGATAATTAAAACGCGCGTTAACTCGATTTGCAAAACATAGGCCAGATTTATTTATACAAAATTAGTCACGGACCGGTTCACAATGTTAAGGCGTTTACCATTAGAAGTATCTTATAAAAATTAAGAGGCCAAGAAAATCTCGGATGACGGTGGTAGTTGCCGGGGATGAAAAAACTCGACTTGCCAAGATGGAGTTTTTCATAGAACTTGCCCGTCATGGGCAGAGTGTGACCGTTCTATCTTAGCGGATTTTTCCCCCCCGGATAATTCCTGCTGGTCACCCTTTCTGGCGTGAACAGTAACCAACAAAATAAATGTTTGTGACCTGCGATTATGTTTTGTCCCAAAATTTAATATTCATTTTAGTACTTTTGTGTCTCTTAACATTTACTAATAAACTGAACTTTAGTAGAGTGAAACTTTTAAGGTTCGACTGGGTTCGGTATCAATGTTTTTTTATATAATTAGTCTGTGTATTACGAAGTGAAACCGCCCACAATGAGCTGCATTTTTCCACATATTATTTTTGAAATAATTTTTTTTAGCAACAATGTCAGTGTCCAAACAAGTACTTTTTACAGTATGGCATATGGAGCCTGATGCTTCAAAAAAAACTTTTGCGGTAAAGACATACATATACACCAATATTATTGATAAAAATACATTCGAAGACAGCCAATGCGCTAACATTGCTATGAAAATAAAAATATCATAAAAAAAGACACTGAAATGGAAGGAGAACCATCGAATTTTCAAAAATTTCGAGAGAAACAACCAGGAGGATCTGATATTGGTGGACCGAAGCGCAAATGTTGGACGACCCGAAAAAAAAATTATCACACATCGTCAAGGAAATTCCGAGCAATGAGCTGGTCTCCGCGGCTAGTACAAGTTTGTACAATTGTGGAAAGCGAAGTGCATCTAAGATGATTACTTTGTTAGGTTCTGATGAAAGTCTTCCCAAAAAAATAATATCGATCATTCAATCCGATGATAATCAACCAGTTAAATAAACAAATAAGTCTTATACGGACTTGCAGCGTGGTACCAAAAAGCGAAATGCAAATATATTTCCGACATATGATGTTCTGCGGTCTGCAAAAAAACTGTGCTATCCTAGTGGTCTAGTAGTAACTGACCATTCATTCGTGGTACCTTTACAAAATTTAATTGACCACACAGTATCCCGAATATATAAAGCACATTATAAAGATTTTCCTATTATAGAGAATAACAATGGTTCCCAGCTAACTGCTATATATAAATAGGGTTGTGATGGGAGTAGTGGCCACGCAAATTATCGCCAAAATTTTAATGATTTAAATGGTTATATAATCGACCAGCAGATGTTTTCGGTGTACTTAATAACATTGGAAATATAACATCCGAAATAGTTTGGAAGAATTCGAAACCTTCATCCACTCGATATTGCAGACCATTAAAATTGCTTTGTCAAAAGAAAACAGTAGATTTGGTTTATGACGTTGTGAACAACTTTAAATACGAAATAGCAACAATTCAGCCAACTAATGTAGAAAATTTATAAGTGCATCACCAATTCCATATGACCATAGTAAATGGTAAGGTATTTAGCGTTCTAGCGGAATCATCATCTTTAGTTTGTGGAAAATGTGGTACACCCCCTCAAAAATGAATGATCTCTGTGCTATTAAAAATTTACCATGCAAAGAAAACCTTTACGTTTATCCGGTCTTCATGCTTGGATTCGTTTCCTTGATTGCATTCTGCATATTAGCTACAGACTGAAAATTTAAAATTGGCAAGTACGAAGTACAGATATAGCAGCTGTTGATATAAGAAAACTGGAACTTGTATTTTCAGAATTTGCGAAAGGAGATGGGTATTTTGGTTGATCTTCCTAAGCCTGGCGGCTCAGGCAATACTAATAGCGGCAACACAGCAAGAAAGTTTTTTCAATATGCAAAATTAGCTGCCAAAATAACTGGAGTCAGCTATCTTCTAATTTATCGATTTAGTGTAATCTTACGAACACTATCATCTGGTTATGAAATTGATACAGAAGCCTTTAAACTTTATGCCTTTCAAACAGCCATATTATTTGTAGACATGTACCCATGCTTCTATATGCCTTCATCTGTCGACAAAATTTTGATTCATGGAGCAGAATTATACAACACTTTGCCCTTCCGCTAGGTATGATGTCAGAGGAAACTCTTGAGGCCAGAAATAAAGACAAAAGAAAATTTCGATTAAACTACACACGAAAAAATTCTTGAAATAACATAATGGAAGACTTGGCTCACACACTTTTTATATCATCGGACCCATTTATTACAATGTTAACAAAATCAACAGTTTCCTCTTCTAAAAAAGATTAGTTTGTTGATAAAGATATTATAAGTCTTATTTTAAATAAGGACGCAGAGGAAGAGTTATCGGATTGCACAACATCAGAAGTTCTTATTTGTGATATATTGAATGATTTAATAAAAAAGTATGTTTTAAGAAATAAACATTTTTTTTGACAGTCACAAGTATATTTTTTTGCTCGAGTGAACATTACTCCAGCGGAACATGCGCGCATATCAGAGAGAAGATTAAATTTCAGATTAAGTTTTTTTTATGAAATAGTTGTCCAATTTACTTACATTTTTTTGAAGATATGCATATATATTTCCTAAATAGTACAATAAAAAAAATTTCTAAAATTTTTAATGAGATGCCGTGAAACGGAGAAAAAACCGACCGGACCTCGAATAGAACAGGTCTACACTATCATAAAAAAAAAAAAAAAATATTTCCTTTTAAAAAAATTTTTTTTTTTTTTTTTTTTTTTTTTTTTTTTTTTTTTAAAAAAAAAAAAATTATTTTTTAAATTTTTTTTAAAAAAGGTCAAATTGAACAACAAGTAAAAAGTTTTTAATTTTTTTTATTTTATTTAATATAAATAGATATATGTTTTTTTTAAAACTTCCTCCTCCTTGTTGCCCCCGTTTTAACCGGATGGTTTAATTGATTGGGTACGCCTTGTCCCACGTTGCAAAAATATTCCAAATCCACATTCCGTTGTAGTTTCCGTACTATACTCTGCTCTCGTTCTAGTGACAAAGTGCTGATAATTTCAGTTGTCCGAATGTACTTTTTTCCGCTGTGATTCTAGTCGCCAAGTTGACTAGGTGACAAAGTGCTGACACATTCAGTTGTCTCACAAGCAGATGTAGTTTTTTGTTATGGTGTGCAATACCGTCGACAAGTTGACACAAATAATTATCCAAAATTTATTTTTTTTTTTTTTTTTTTTTTTTTTTTTTTTGTGGGGCCCCCTTTTTTTTTTTTCTCCAAAAACCCTCCCCCCCCTTAAGAATTTTTTATTTTTTTTAAAGTTTTTTTAATAAAAGGAGAAATTGTTCAAATTTTTTAAAAATTTTTTTTTGTGGGTGTTTTGAGTTGACGAAAATTTTTCCCCTTTGACTGTTACACCAAAACTTTTATTTTTTTTTAAAAAAGGGAAGACCGAGTTGGGGGGGTTAAAATTTTTTTTTTTTTTTTTAATTTTTTTTTTTTAAAAAATGTTTCCCTCTAAAACAAAAACTAGTGACATAGGGCTGTCGCAACCAACACTTGAAATTAGGTGGACTTCGGAGAGATGCTCGGGTGAGCTCGGTTGATTACAGAGTAGTGAATAGGCAAGAGTTGCTTGAATACTGATTTTATTAAGAAAAAGGTCGAGTTTATATACACTATTCTAGGATCTAGGGGGTCACATGTATATACATTTGGGGGTCTTATTCATAGTGTAAATGTGATTGTGTGTGTAAACATAATGTGGGGGACAATTTTGTGTTGTATGAAAATAGTGTGAGATCAGTGTATATGAAAATATGTAGTGGTGAATTCTATTCTAAAATTCATAGTTTGTATTTTAAGCATGCATTTACACCAACACCAAGAAAAGATTATATATTGGATCAGTTGCGTGAGGCGAAGAACCTCAGTAGCCTAGATCTGAAGGATGGGTGATGGCAAATTCCATTAGATGTGAACAGCAGGAAAATGACGGCGTTTATGGTACCAGGCAAAGGATTATACCAATGGAAGGTAATGCTGTTCGGATTGCACTCAGCGTCAGCGACGTTTCAGAGGGCCTTGGATATGGTGATAGGGCCTGAAATGTTGCCACATGAATTCGCTTACCAAGACGCATCTGCGAGAAGTGTTCAGGAGACTAAAAGAAGCAAATCTACGAATAAGTCCGGAAAAATGTCAGTTCTTTCGAAAAGAACTACGATTCTTAGGACATCGTGTAACAGAGCTGGTAATCGGTACAGATCCGGATAACCTGGGAGTGGCATCATGGATAGGAGATTCGTCCCAGGATTCACAACGTTTGTGCAACCATTAAACTCATTATTGAAGAAGAAAACCAAATGAGTATTGGAGGAGAAACACCAGAAGGCATTCGACATGGTGAAAGACAAACTAGTCGCCGACCCAGTATTCACTTGCTCAGATTTCACGAAGGTGTTCATTCTTAAACCGATGCAAGCAATTACGGGGCAGGGGCAATTTTGACACAAAACACTGACAAAGAGTCATATTGTAGTGTATTCACATGTTATAATTAAAATCATTCAGCACAGCTTGTAACACTCTGTTGCAAGCAATAAATAATTATAAATATATATATATTCATATATAAGAACAATTGTATGTATGCACGCAAACTTGCATGCATACATTTGCTTCTGTATATACATATGTGTGTTTACATAAATGAACTGTGCTGGCAAGCCAGCCTAAATATGCTGAGCTTGCATTTTGGTCTCACCAAGAATGTGTTTTTTTTTTTTTTTTTAATTCATATATTTAGAAAAGATAAAGTGTTAAAAACTGTAACAAGTATATAGAGGCAGGAGTAAAACTTAACAATTCATATAAATATATAGGAGGTTAAACAAGTGTAAATTTAAGGCTAGGGGCTAGTAGTAAAAGGAAGAAAAAAAGGAAAACCAACGATATCCTGCGGGACTGCATGGAAGCATTGCATCGCAGGGTCTTTGGTGGGCAACTATGCCCCTCTAGAGTTCCGCTCTCTCTCCAACAAGCGTAGCTTTTCTAGTACTTGGCTCGCGAAAACGCATGCTGCTGACCATGCTTCACGGGTGGCCAGCATCATCGGGACTATGGTCGCTGCAGTGGGTGTTGTACCCGTTATCATCTCCAGGTTGTGTCTCTCCGTTTGAAATCTCGGGCACGTGAAGAACGCGTGATCCGGGGTTTCCTCTATTAGGCTTGCACTTCTAGCCGTTTTTTTTATTTCCTGTCTGATCAGCGGAGTTAGCTCGATGGTTTGGATCTTCTCAAAAGTTTCTCGTGCTTCAGTTGCGAGCAGGTCTAATGGCAGCATACCCGCAATTACAAGAGCTGCATCATCAGATATGGTCCTAAAGCCACAGCACACTCGTAAGGCACCAAGGCGATAAGTAGACTCCAGTCCTCTCCTATACGATTTTTGGTTCATCGCCTCTGCCCAGACTGGAGCACCATATAGCATAGTCGACTTGACAACGTTCATCAAGAGTATGCGGCGACCTTGCTTTGGACCTCGTGAATTGAGCAAAATTCTGCTAAGGTATCGGCCTATTTCCGCAGCTTTGTTGCTGGCTCGTTCAAGGTGCTCTCTGAATGAGAGTCGCGTATCCAATAAAACGCCAAGGTACTTAATTGATCTGGCTGAGTGGATCGTGCATGTATCCAGAGCTATTTTGGCTACTTCCACTTTCTTGCGGCTACTAATAAGGACCGACTCGGTTTTTTCATCTGCCAGTTGTAGACCCGCAGTTGAGAGCCAACGCTTGGCGATGCCGACAGCAGAGATGGTCTTTTCCTCAGCCTCATGTAGGTGTTTGGCCACCACAACTAGCGCCACATCATCAGCGAAACCAACTATATCGCACTCCGGTGGGAGTTGGATGCGCAGTATACCGTCATACATAATGTTCCACAGTAGGGGACCTAGCACTGAGCCCTGTGGAACACCTCCCTGAACTTCATGCAGCTGAGTACCGCTTTGTGTATTGTATAGCAAAATCCTGTTTCGGAAATAATCCTTGACGATGTTAGTTAGGTGATCTGGGACCTGAAACGTACGTAGTGCCTCAATGATGCGACACCAGTTTGCCGTGTTAAACGCGTTTTTAACGTCCAGGGTAGTTACTAGGCAATACTTCTTACTACCACCTTTCCAGCGTTGTCCCTCAATTGCTTTTTTTGCGATATCGACTACTGTTGTAAGGGCGTGGAGTGTAGACTTAGCTTTCCTAAAGCCAAATTGTCTCGGCGAAAGATCACCAGTTCGTTTAATAGCAGCTTCTATTCTTGTGCACAGCAGTCTCTCGAATATTTTGGCAACTGAGTCCAATAGGCATATTGGCCTATACGCCGATGGGTCGTCTAACGATTTTTTGGGCTTTGGAATTAGCACTAGATCCTGTTTTTTCCAAATATTTGGAAACGTGCACTCTGCAATGCATCTGTTGAAAACTTCTGCAAATTTGTTAGGTTGCAAACGGACCGCTAACTTTAGTGCAATGTTTGGGATTCCGTCTGGGCCCAATGCCTTGTTGTCTTGCAATTGCGCAGTGATAGAGGTAATCTCTTCCATGTTAACAGTGCAAGCGTCAGGTGGGGAGACTTGCAAAGTGTTTTTGGGCTCCATACTGGATGTATTGGGAAATAACGTTTCCACAATGTGTCGCATGCGGTCCTTGGGTGGTGCTGCTGGTTTTGTTGCTTTTAATTTTTTCATAGCAACTTTGTATGCGAGACCCCAAATGTCGTTTTCTGCTTCGTCGCAAAGAGCCAGAAAACAATTTCTTTTACTCCCTTTGATCTTGTTTTTGAGTTCCTTACGCCTGGTGGTATACTCCAACTGTAGTCTGTCGAAGTTTTCCGTGCCCCGCGCTCTCTGGTAGTTACGCCTGGCACGTAGGCAATTTCTCCTGGCCTCAGAAATGTCTTCATTCCACCAATATACTGGAGCATGGTGTCGGCTATGACTCCTCCGTGTTACCATGCTGGCATCGCAGGCTTCTGTCACAGCGCGCATGATTGCTTCAGCGCATGTATTTGCATCGCCAGTCATTGGCGGGATATCTAGTGCCGAAGCGAAAATTTCCGGGTTTAGGCTGCCTGCTTTGTACATTTTTTTCCTAAGTTGCGGTGGCTTACTTCCATTACTGGCACTCCCTATGGTGCATAAAATAGCCGAGTGATCGCTGGCGGTATACTGGTTGCATAGTTCCCATCTGGTTTTATCAAACATTTGCTCGCTGGCGAAAGTGATATCGATGATTGAGCCATATCCAGCTCTGTTGAAGGTGAAAGCTGAACCCGAGTTTAGCACTGACAAGTCAAGACTAGCAAGTGATTCAAGTAGGCTGCGTCCTCTAGGATTGGATGATCTGCTACCCCATGCCTCTGACCAGGCATTGAAATCGCCAGCAACTATGACGTTTTGCTTACCTCTGATGTCTGCCACTAGGTTATCAATAATAAACTCAAATTCTCTAATAGAGAGGCTTGGTGGTATATAGCAACTGTATAACCAGAAGTCATCTATTTTTGCTCGTACTTAGCAGTTTGCGGCTTGTACATGTTCCAACATATGTGTTTCCTTGCCGCATGACCAAATTGCAGCCTTTCCAGATGAGTCTGTAGCCCAGGAGAAGACGCTGTGGGTCTTATATGGTTCGCTGAGAATCGCAATATCTATGTCTAGCTCTTTTATTGTCTGTTTCAGCAGGTCTTGCGCCGCTGCACAATAGTTTAAATTAAGCTGCAGTAATTTCATATTTGTGTGGAGCTTTTATCTTCAAAATTTGCCAGTGGACATCTTCTGCTACCAGTGTAATGGCTTACGTCTTTACATTTTTCGGCCGTACAGTTGAAACAGACTGGCTGGTTTATGCATGAAGCTGCCACCAAGAATGTGTGACCAAACATGTGAGTACACTCTCTCTCTCTCTCTCTATATATATACATATATACATTTTGTAGCTGCCAATAAGCAGCATAAGCATTATACACATAAGTTAAACATTCTGAATAAAACCACATAAGAGCACAGACGTGCTATAAAAACAAAATTATTATTTGGAATTCTACATGTACGAAAGTACATTTTTACATGGCGACCGTGACAGGACCCGATAGTCACTTATTTGCTAAAATATAAAACTATGGATAACTTAACATTGGAAGTTCGTCGGGTCGAGGAATACCCAAAGAATGCTTGGATCTTGCTGGCAGGAATACCCAAAGAATACTTGGATTTGGCTGGACAGAAGCTCTTTTTGTGAGGCGACATTTTATTATTATTAATAACAAATATAAAACCTGGTCCGAAAAAGTGCATATCCACTTCAAAAAAAAAATAAAAGACGATTACGATTCCAAGCTTCATGACCGACCGGCAAACTGAGGAAGTTACATTTGAAAGTGCTGCTCCTGTCGAGCAAAGGGATGCACCAACACTAGAAGAGGCTCTAGTGGTGTATCCAACCGATGTACCGCGCCCACTCACAATAGATGAGTATAAAAGGCCAACGACTCTAAGAAGGAAGAAACGGGGC
>JAEIGH010000804.1:0-10693 GCA_018903575.1 Drosophila saltans | reverse complement strand
CCGATATCGAAATAGATTTCTATATCGTTAAGGAATTCGCTATCGAAATGGATTTCGAAATTTATATGGAATTCGATATTGAAATGGATTTCGAATTCGATAAGGATTTCGATATCGAAATGGATTTCGATATGGATTCCGAAATCTATCTATCTATCTATATCGAAATGGATTCGATATGGATTTCGAAATCGAAATTGATTTCGATATCGAAATGGATTTCGAATTCGAAATGGATTTCGATATCGAAATGGATTTCGAATTCGAAATGGATTTCGAATTCGAAATGGATTTCGAAATCTAAATGGATTTCGTTATCGAAATGGATTTAGAATTCGATATGGATTTCGAATTCGAAATGGATTTCGAAATTGATATGGACTGCGAAATTGATATGGAATTCGATATCAAATGGATTTCTATATGGATTCCGATTTCGAAATGGATTTCGAATTCGAAATGGATTTCGAAATCGATATGGATATCGAAATCTAAATGGATTTCGATATCGAAATGGGTTTCGAATTCGATATGGTTTTCGATATCGAAATGGATTTCGAATTCGAAGTGGATTTCGAAATTGATATGGAATTCGATATCAAAATGGATTTCTTTATGGATTCCGATTTCGAAATGGATTTTGAAATTGAAATGCAATTCAAAATCGATATGGATTTCGAAATCTAAATGGATTTCGATATCGAAATGGGTTTCGAATTCGATATGGTTTTCGATATCGAAATGGATTTCGATTTCGAAATGGATTTCGAAATGATATGGAATTCGATATCAAAATGGATTTCTATATGGATTCCGATTTCAAAATGGATTTTGAATTCGAAATGGATTTCGAAATTGAAATGTAATTCGAAATCGATATGGATTTCGAAATCTAAATGGATTTCGATATCAAAAAGGATTTCTATATGGATTAAGATTTCGAAATGGATTTCGAATTCGAAATGGATTTCGAAATTGATATGGAATTCGATATTGAAATGGATTTCGAATTCGATAAGGATTTCGATATCGAAATGGATTTCGAAATTGATATGGATTTCGAAATCGAAATGGATTTCGAATTCTATATGGATTGCGATATCGAAATGGATTTCGAAATTGATAAGGATTTCGATATCGAAATGGATTTCGATATGGATTTCGAAATCTAAATGGATTTCGATATCGAAATGGATTTAGAATTCGATATGGATTTCGAATTCGAAATGGATTTCGAAATTGATATGGACTTCGAAATTGATATGGACTTCGAAATTGTTATGGAATTCTATATCAAAATGGATTTCTATATGGGTTCCGATTTCGAAATGGATTTCGAATTCGAAATGGATTTCGAAATTGAAATGCAATTCGAAATCGATATGGATTTCGAAATCTAAATGGATTTCGAATTCGATATGGTTTTCGATATCGAAATGGATTTCGAATTCGAAATGGATTTCGAAATTGATATGGAATTCGATATCAAAATGGATTTCTATATGGATTCCGATTTCGAAATGGATTTCGAATTCGAAATGAATTTCGAAATTGAAATGCAATTCGAAATCGATATAAATTTCGAATTCGAAATTTATTTCGAAATTGATATGGAATTCGATATCAAAAATGTATTTCGAATTCGATATGGATTTCGATATCGAAATGGATTTCGAAATTGATACGGAATTCGATCGAAATGGATTTCGATATCGAAATGGATTTAGAAGTGGATATGGCATTCGATATCGAAATAGATTTCGAGATCGATAAGGATTTTGAATTCGTAATGGATTTCGATATGGAATTCGAAATCGAAATGTATTTCGAATTCGATTTGGATTTCGAATTCGAAATGGATTTCGAAATTGATGTGGAATTCGATATCGAAATGGTTTTCGATATGGATTTCGAAATCGAAATGGATATCGATATCGAAATGGAAATAGATTTCGATATCGATAAGGATTTCGAAATCGAAATGAAATTCGAAATCGATATGGATTTCGATATCAAAATGGATCACGAATGCGATATGTATTTAAAATGCGAAATGGAATTCGAAATCGAAATGGATTTCGATATGAATTTGGAAACCGAAATGGATTTCGAAATCGAAATGCAATTCGAAATCGATATTTATTTCGAAATTGATATGGAATTCAATATCGATATGGCTTTCGATTTCGAAATCCATTTCGATATCGAAATCCATTTCGATTTCGAATTCCATTTCGCATTCAAATTCCATATCGCATTCGTAATCCATTTTGATATCGAAATCCATATCGATTTCGAATTGCATTTCGATTTCGAAATCCTTATCGATATCGAAATCTATTTCAATATCGGAATCTATTTCGATATTCGAAATCCTTAATCAAATTCGAAATCCATATCGAATTCGAAATCCATTTCGATATCGAAATCCATTTCGATTTCAAAATCCATTTCGATATTGAATTCCATATCAATTTCGAAATAAATATCGATTTCGAATTGCATTTCGATTTCGAAATCCATTTCGGTTTCGAAATTCACATCGAAATCCATTTCGATTTCGAATTCCATTTCGCATTTAAAATACATATCGCATTCGTAATCCATTTTGATTTCGAAATCCATATCGATTTCGAATTTCATTTCGATTTCGAAATCCTTATCGATATCGAAATCTATTTCGATATCGAAATCCATTTCGATTTCGATTTCGATCGAAATCTATTTCGATATCGTAATCTATTTCGATATCGTAATCTATTTCGATATCGAAATCCTTATCGAAATTCGAAATCCATTTCGAACTCGAAATCCATTTCGATTTCGAATTCCATATCGAAATTCATTACGAATTCAAAATCCATTTCGACATCGAAATCCTTATCGAATTCAAAATCCATTTCGATATCGAAATCCCTATCGAATTAGAAAACCATTTCAATATCGAATTCCAAATCAATTTCGAAATCCATTTCGATATCGAAATCCTTATCGAATTCGAAATCCATTTCGATATCGAAAACGATATCGAATTCGAAATCCACTTCGATATCGAAATCCATTTAGATTTCGAAATCCATATAGAAATACATTTTGATATCGAATTCCATATATATTTCGAAATCCATTTCGAATTCGAAATCCATTTCGATATCGAAATCCATATCGAATTCGAAATCCATTTCGACATCGAAATCCTTATCGAATTCAAAATCCATTTTGATAACGAAATCCATTTCGATTTTGAATTCCATATCGAAATCCATTACGAATTCAAAATCCATTTCGACATCGAAATCCTTATCGAATTCAAAATCCATTTCGATATCGAAATCCATATCGAATTCGAAATCCATTTCAATATCGAATTCCATATCAATTTCGAAATCCATTTCGATATCGAAATCCTTATCGAATTCGTAATCCATTTCAATATCGAATTCCATATCAATTTCGAAATCCATTTCGATAGCGAAATCCATAACGATATCGAAATCTATTTTGATATCGGAATCTATTTCAATATCGAAATCCATTTCGTATTCGAAATCCAAATCGAATTCGAAATCCATTTCGATTTCGAATTCCATATCGAAATCCATTACGAATTCAAAATCCACTTCGACATCGAAATCCATATCGAATTCTAAATCCATTTCGATATCAAATTCCATTTCGATTTCGAAATCCATATCGAAAACCATTTCGATATCGAATTCCATATCAATTTCGAAATCCATTTCGGATTCGAATTCCAAATCGAATTCGAAATCCATTTCGATTTCGAATTTCATATCGAAATCCATTACGAAATCCAAAATCCATTTCGACATCAAAATCATTATCGAATTCAAAATCCATTTCGATATCGAAATCCATATCGAATTCGAAATCCATGTCGATATCGAAATCCATATCGAATTCCAAATCCATTTCAATATCGAATTCCATATCAATTTCGAAATCCATTTTGATAGCGAAATCCTTAACGATATCGAAATCTATTTCGATATTGAAATAGATTTCGATATCGATAAGGATTTCGAAATCGAAATGCAATTCGAAATCGATATGGATTTCGATATCAAAATGGATTACGAATGCGAAATGGAATTCGAAATCGAAATGGATTTCGATATCGAAATGGATTTCAATATCGATATGGCTTTCGATTTCCAAATGGATTTCGAATTCGATATGGAATTCGATTTCGAAATGGATTCCGTTTTCGAAATGGATTTCAATATCGATATGGATTTCGATTTCGAAATGGATTTCGAATTCGAAATGGATTTCGAAATTGATATGGAATTCGATATCGAAATGGATTTCTATATGGATTTCGAAATCGAAAAGGATTAAGATATAGAAATGGATTTCGAATTCGAAATGTATATTGAATTCGATATCGCAATGGATTTCGATATCAAAATGGATTCCGATTTCGAAATGGATTTCGAATTCGAAATGGATTTCGGATTCGAAATGGAAATCGAAAATAATATGGAATTCGATATCGAAATGGATTTCGATATGGATTTCGAAAACGAAATGGATTTCGAAATCGAAATGGATTTCGAAATGGAAATGGATTTCGATATCGAAATGGATTTCGAAGTCGAAATGGATTTCTATATCGATATGGATTTCGAATTCGATATGTATTTCGAATTCGATATGGATTTCGAATTCGATATGGATTTCGAATTCGATATGGAATTTGAAGTCTAAATGGAATTCGAAATCGAAATGGATTTCGTATTCGAAATGGAATTCGAATGCAAAATGGATTTTGAAATCGAAATGGATTTCGAAATTGAAATGGAATTCGAAATAGAAATGGATTTTGAAATTATTATCGATTATGAATTTCGAATTCGAAATGGATTTCGAATTCGATTATGAATTTCGAGTTCGAAATGGATTTCGAATTCGATATGGATTTCGAGTTCGAAATGGATTTCGAATTCGATATGGATTTCGAATTCGATATGGATTACGAATTCGATATGGATTTCGAAATCGATATGGAATTTGAAATCGAAATTGAATTCGAGATCGAAATGGATTTCGAAATCGAAATGGAATTTGAAATTAAAATGGATTTTGAATTCGAAATGGCTTTCGATATCAAAATGGATTTCGGTATCAAAATAGATTTCGAATTCGATATGGATTTCGATATCGATATGGATTTCGAAATCGAAATGGATTTGGAATTCGATATGGATTTCGAATTCGATATGGATTTCGAAATCGATATGGAATTTGAAGTCTAAATGGAATTCGAAATCGAAATGGATTTCGAAATCGAAATGGAATTCGAAATAGAAATGGATTTTGAAATCGATATGGATTTCGATATCAATATGGATTTCGAATTCGATTATGAATTTCGAATTCGAAATGGAATTCGAATTCGATATGGATTTAGAATTCGATATGGATTTCGAATTCGATATGGATTTCGAAATCGATATGGAATTTGAAATCGAAATGGGATTCGAAATCGAAATGGATTTCGAAATCGAAATGGAATTTGAAATTAAAATGGATTTTGAATTCGAAATGGCTTTCGATATCAATATGGATTTCGGTATCAAAATGGATTTCGAATTCGATATGGATTTCGATATCGATATGGATTTCGAAATCGAAATGGAATTCGAATTCAATATGGATTACGAAGTCGATATGAAATTCGATATCAAAATGTATTTTGAAATCGATATGGATGTCGATATCAAAATGGATTTGGAATTCGATATGGATTTCGAATTCGATATGTGAATTTCGAAATCGATATGGAATTTGTAGTCGAAATGGAATTCGAAATCGAAATGGATTTCGTATTCGAAATGGAATTCGAATACAAAATGGATTTTGAAATCAAAATGGATATCGAAACCGAAATGGAATTTGAAATAGAAATGGATTTTGAAATCGATATGCATTTCGAAATCATAATGGAATTCGAAATCGAAATGGAATTTGAAATCGAAATGGATTTCGAATTCGATATGGATTTCGAAATTTTAAATGGAGTTCGAAATATTTGGATTTCGAATTCGAAATGGATTTCGAATTCAAAATGGATTTTGAAATCGAAATGGATTTCGAAATCGAAATGGATTTCGAAATCGAAATGGATTTCGAATTCGAAATGGATTTCGAATTATAATGGATTTCGAATTCGATATGGATTTCGAAATCAAAATGGATTTCGAATTCGATATGGATTTCGATATCGATATGGATTTCGAAATCGAAATGGATTTCGAATTCGATATGGATTTCGAATTCGATATGGATTTCGAAATCGATATGGAATTTGAAGTCGAAATGGAATTCGAAATCGAAATGGATTTCGTATTCGAAATGGAATTCGAATTCAAAATGGATTTTGAAATCGAAATGGATTTCGAAATCAGAAATGGATTTTGAAATTCGAAATGGATTTTGAATTCGAAATGGATTTCGAATCGAAATGGATTTCGAATTCGATATGGATTTTGAATTCGATATGGAATTCGAATATCAAAATGGATTTTGAAATCGATATGGAATTTCGATATCAAAATGGATTTGGAATTCGATATGGATTTCGAATTCGATAATGGATTTCGAAATCGATATGGATTTCGAAATCGAAATGAAATTCGAAATCAAAATGGATTCGAATTTGAAATTCGAAATGGATTTCGAATTCGATATGGATTTCGAATTCGATATGGATTTCGAATTCGATATGGATTTCGAAACCGATATGGATTTCGAAATCGAAATGGATTTCGAAATCGAAATGGATTTCGAAATCGATATGGATTTCGGATTCGAATGATTTCGAATGGATATGGATTTCGAATTCGAAATGGATTTCGAAATCGAAATGAAACTTCGAAAGCGAAATGGATTTCGAAATCCGATATGGATTTCGATATCAATATGGATTTCGAATTCGATATGAATTTCGAACGAAATGGATGTCGAATTCGAAATGGATTTCGAAATCGATAATGGAATTTCGAAATCGAAATGGAGTTCGAATTCAAAATGGATTTGAAATCGAAATGGATTTCGAAATCGAAATGAAATTCGAAAGCGAAATGGATTTTGAAATTCGAATTCGATATGGATTTCGAAATCGAAATGGAATTTGAAATAGAAATGGATTTCGAAATCGATATGGATTTCGAATTCGATATGGAGTTTTCGAATTCGAAATGGATTTCGAAATCGAAATGGATTTCGAAATTCGAAATGGATTTCGAATTCGATATGGATTTCGATATCGATATGGATTTCGAAATCGAAATGGAATTTGAAATTAAAATGGATTTCGAATTCGAAATGGATTTCGAAATCAAAATGGATTTCGAATTCGGTATGGATTTCGATATCGATATGGATTTCGAAATTCGAAATTGAAAATGGATTTCGAAATCAAAATGGATTTCGAATTCGATATGGATTTCGAATTCGATATGGATTTCGAATTCAATATGGATTACGAATTCGATATGGATTTCGAAATTGATATGGAATTTGAAGTCGAAATGGAATTCGAAATCGGAATGGATTTCGAAATCGAAATGGAATTTGAAATTAAATGGAATTTGAAATCGAATGGATTTCGAAATCGAAATGAAATTGAAATTTAAAATGGATTTTGAATTCAATACGGATTTCGAATTCGAAATGGATTTCGAAATCGAAATGGATTTTGAAATCGAAATGGACTTTGATTTCAATACGGATTTCGGATTCGAATGGAATTCGGGAAATCGAAATGGATTTTGAAATCGAAATGGATTTCGAAATCGATATGGAATTTTGAAGTCTAAAATGGAATTCGAAATCGAAATGGATTTCGTATTCGAAATGGAATTCGAATTCAAAATGGATTTTCGAAATCGAAATGGAATTCGAAATAGAACTGGATTTTGAAATCGATATGGATTTCGAAATCGAAATGGAATTTCGAATTAAATATGGATTACGAATTCGATATGGATTACGACTTCGATATGGATTTCGAATTCGATATGGATTTCGAAATCGATATGGAATTTGAAATCGAAATTGGATTCCAAAATCGAAATGGATTTCGAAATCGAAATGGATTTTGAAATTAAAATGGATTTTGAATTCGAAATGGCTTCGATATCAATATGGATTTCGGTATCAAAATGGATTTCGAATTCGATATGGATTTCGATATCGATATGGATTTCGAAATCGAAATGGATTTCGAATTCAATATGGATTACGAATTCGAAATGGAATTTAATATCGAAATGTATTTTGAAGTCGATATGGATTTCGATATCAAAATGAATTTGGAATACTATATGGATTTCGAATTCGTATATGAATTTCGAAATCGATATGGATTTCGAAGAAATGGAATCCGAAATCGAAATGGAATTCGAAATCGAAATGGATTTCGAATTCAATATGGATTTCGAATTCGATATGGATTTCGAATTCGATATGGATTACGAATTCGATGGAATTTCGAATTCGAAATGGAATTTCGAAGTCGAAATGGAATTCGAAATCGAAATGGATTTCGCATTCGATACAGATTTCGGATTCGAGTTGGATTTCGAAATAGAAATGGATTTTGAAATCGAAATAGAAGATTTCGAAATCGAGAATAGGTTTGATATAGAAATGGATTTTGATTTCAATACGGATTTCGGGATTCGAAATGGAATTCGAAATCGAAATGGACTTTTGAAATCGAAATGGATTTCGAAATCGAAATGGAATTTGAAACGAGAATGGATTTTGATTTCAACACTTAGATTCCGAATTCGAATTGGATTTCGAAATCGAGAAATGAAACTCGAAAGCGAAATGGATTTTGAAATCGATATAGATTCGATATGAATTTCGAAAAATGAATTTCGAATTCGATATGACAATTTCGAATCCAAGAAAGAAATGGGGTAAATTAGAAATGGAATTGAACGAAATGGCTTTCGATATCAATATAGATTTCGGTATCAAAATGGATTTCGAATTCGATATGGATTTCCGAAATCGAAATGAATTTCGTATTCGGAGTAAGATCCGAATTCAAAATGGATTTTGAAATCGTAATGGATTTCGAAACGGAATTTGAAGTGGATTTGAAATACGAAATGAATTTCGAAATCGAAATGGAATTCGAAATCGAAATGGAATTTCGAAATCGAAATGGAATTCGAGATGGAAATGGAATTCGAATTCGAAATAGTTTTCGAAATTGAAATGGAGTTCGAAATCGAAATAGATTTCGAATTCAAAATGGATTTCGAAATCATAATGGATTTCGAAATCGAAATGGTAATTTCTGAAAGAAATGGATTTCGATATCAAAATGGATTTCGAAATCAATATGGATTACGAAATCAAAATGGATTACGAAATCAAAAATAGATTTCGAAATCGATATGGATTTCGATATCGAAATGGATTTCGAAATTCGAAATGGATTTCGAATTCGATATGGATTTCGAAATGGATGGATTTAGAAGTCGAAATGGAATTCGACATCGAAATGGATTTCGTATTCGAAGAAATGAATTCGAATTCAAAATGGATTTTGAAATCGAAATGGTTTCGAAACAGAAATGGAATTTGAAATAGAAATAGTTTTTGAATTCAATACGGAATTTCGGACTCGGATTGGATGTCGAAATCGATATGGATTTCGAAATCGAAATGGAATTCGAATTCAATATGGATTAGGAATTCGATATGGAATTCGATATCAAAATGTATTTTGAAATCGATATAGATTTCGATATAAAATTGATTTGGAATACTATATGGATTTCGAATTCGATATGAATTTCCGAAATCGATATGGATTTGAAGTAAAATGAAATTCGAAATTAAAATGGAATTCGAATTCGATATGGTTTTTAATTCAGGTAGTTTCGAATTCAATATGGTTACGAATTCGATATGGATTTCGAAATTTGATATGGAATTTGAAGTCGAAATGAAATTCGAAATCGAAATGGATTTCGCATTCGATACGGATTTCGGATTCGAATTGGATTTCGAAATCCGAAATGGATTTTGAAATCGATATGGATTTCGAAATCGAAATGGAATTTGAAATAGAAATGGATTTTGATTTCAATACGGATTTCCGGATTCGAAGGAAATGGAATTCGAAAATCGAAATGGATTTTGAAATCGAAATGGAATTTGAAACAGAAATGGATTTTGATTTCAACACGGATTTCCGATTCGAATTGGATTTCGAAATCGAAATGAAACTCTCGAAAGCGAAATGGATTTTGAAATCGATATGGATTTCGATATCAATATAATTTCGAATTCGATATGAATTTCGAATCCGAAATGGATGTCGAATTCGACATGGATTTCGAAATCGATATGGAATTCGAAAGCGAAATGGAATTTGAAATTAAAGAGGAATTCGAATTCGATATGGATTTCGAAATCGAAATGGAATTTGAAATAGAAATGGATGTCGAATTCGATATGGATTTCAAATTCGATATGGATTACGAATTCGATATGGATTTCGAAATCGATAGATTCGAAGTCGAAATGGAATTCGAAATCGGAATGGATTTCGAAATCGAAATGGAATTTGAGGAGTAAAATGGAATTTGAATTCGATATGGATTTCGAAATCGAAATGAATTTGAAATATAAATGGTTTTGA
>JAEIGH010000742.1:0-13456 GCA_018903575.1 Drosophila saltans | reverse complement strand
AACAATACATTTGTTATATTAATAATAAACTAAAGTAAATTATGAATTTACTATCGAAATACAATTATTTATTTCAAATATATATATTGAATAAATTAAATAAATGGAAATGTGATTATATATTATGTAGGTGAAAAAATAAAAATATTCTTGAACGAAATTTATAATTATATATTAAATTTAATGAATAAATATGTCAATGAACGAAAATGTGTGCAATTAAATTATTGCCATATTCGTCGAAAATAAATGGAAACTAATTTATATATATATATATTATTGTTTTATT
Organism: Drosophila saltans; assembly: GCA_018903575.1. Lineage (NCBI taxonomy): Eukaryota > Metazoa > Arthropoda > Insecta > Diptera > Drosophilidae > Drosophila > Drosophila saltans. The sequence continues at coordinate 13,167 of JAEIGH010000742.1, read as the reverse complement.
CAAAAATATATTAAATTGTCAAGTACATTTAAAATCAAATCAAATCTAATTTGTCTGTTTGATATATATATCAACAGTACATATAATATATAAATAACATTATTCTGGTAGAACCTGCCAGTAGTTATATGCTTGTCTCAAAGATTAAGCCATGCATTTCTAAGTACACACGAATTAAAAGTGAAACCGCAAAAGGCTCATTATATCAGTTATGGTTCCTTAGATCGTTAACAGTTACTTGGATAACTGTGGTAATTATAGAGCTAATACATGCAATTAAAACACGGATCTTTTGGGACGTGTGCTTTTATTAGGCTAAAACCAAGCGATCATTTGATCGTTATATTGGTTGAACTTTAGATAACATGCAGATCGTATGGTCTTGTACCGACGACAGATCTTTCAAATGTCTGCCCTATCAACTTTTGATGGTAGTATCTAGTATTACCATGGTTGCAACGGGTAACGGGGAATCAGGATTCGATTCCGGAGAGGGAGCCTGAGAAACGGCTACCACTCCCAGCTCGGGGAGGTAGTGACGAAAAATAACAATACAGGACTCATATCCGAGGCCCTGTAATTGGAATGAGTACACTTTAAATCCTTTAACAAGGACCAATTGGAGGGCAAGTCTGGTGCCAGCAGCCGCGGTAATTCCAGCTCCAATAGCGTATATTAAAGTTGTTGCGGTTAAAACGTTCGTAGTTGAACTTGTGCTTCACACGGGTAGTACGACTTATAATTGTAGTTAGTACTATACCTTTATATATGTAAGCGCATTATCGGTGGAGTTCTTATATATAATTAAGTACTTGTATTTTTTTATATATTCCTCCTATTTAAAAACCTACATTAGTGCTCTTCATCGAGTGTTATTGTGGGCCGGTACAATTACTTTGAACAAATTAGAGTGCTTAAAGCAGGCTTCAAATGCCTGAATATTCTGTGCATGGGATAATGAAATAAGACCTCTGTTCTGCTTTCATTGGTTTTCAGATCAAGAGGTAATGATTAATAGAAGCAGTTTGGGGGCATTAGTATTACGACGCGAGAGGTGAAATTCTTGGACCGTCGTAAGACTAACTTAAGCGAAAGCATTTGCCAAAGATGTTTTCATTAATCAAGTACGAAAGTTCGAAGGCGATCAGATACCGCCCTAGTTCTAACCATAAACGATGCCAGCTAGCAATTGGGTGTAGCTACTTTTATGGCTCTCTCAGTCGCTTCCCGGGAAACCAAAGCTTTTGGGCTCCGGGGGAAGTATGGTTGCAAAGCTGAAACTTAAAGGAATTGACGGAAGGGCACCACCAGGAGTGGAGCCTGCGGCTTAATTTGACTCAACTCGGGAAAACTTACCAGGTCCGAAAATAAGTGTGTAAAACAGATTGATAGCTCTTTCTCGAATCTATGGGTGGTGGTGCATGGCCGTTCTTAGTTCGTGGAGTGATTTGTCTGGTTAATTCCGATAACGAACGAGACTCAAATATATTAAATAGATATCTTCAGGATTATGGTGTTGAAGCTTATATTGCCTTCATTCATGGTGGCAGTAAAATGTTTATTCTGTTTGAATGTGTTTATATAAGTGGAGCCGTACCTGTTGGTTTGTCCCATTATAAGGACACTAGCTTCTTAAATGGACAAATTGCGTCTAGCAATAATGAGATTGAGCAATAACAGGTCTGTGATGCCCTTAGATGTCCTGGGCTGCACGCGCGCTACAATGAAAGTATCAACGTGTATTTCCTAGACCGAGAGGTCCGGGTAAACCGCTGAACCGTAATTAAATATATATATAACACCAAATTTAAAAATACGAAAAATAATATTGTTATATTCAATATAAATAAAAACTTAAATATGCAAAATTAAAACATTATTATTTTTCGGCATGTATATGTACCACAATGTACACGCGTTGCGTATTGTATTGCTTATTATTGGTTTATTTGCATTCAATGGGTAAAGCAACAACCCAAGAATAAAATGTTGTACCTGGTTTATAAAGGTTAATGTTTTACATATGTCGATCGTATACAATAATGCAAAAATTTAATATATATTATTCAACAACACCAGTATGCAAGCAATTATGTAAAACTAAGACATTTCGCAGCATTATATTGGGATAAAGAATTTATTGAAGGAATTGATATATGCCAGTAAAATGGTGTATTTTTAATAATGTTAATGTTTTACATATGTCGATCGTATACAATAATGCAAAAATTTAATATATATTATTCAACAACACCAGTATGCAAGCAATTATGTAAAACTAAGACATTTCGCAGCATTATATTGGGATAAAGAATTTATTGAAGGAATTGATATATGCCAGTAAAATGGTGTATTTTGAATTTCTTTCAATAAAAATTTTAATGACGTAATGAAATAAAAACTAAATATATTCATTCTAAGCGGTGGATAACTCGGCTTTTTTTTTTTTTTTTTTTTATCTAGAATTGCCTCTTATTAATGATTTGTTATGAAAAAAAAAATTAAGTAAATATTATTATTCTTCACATAATAGAAATATATTAACGGTTTCAATATATAAAAGAAAATTATATATTTATATTTGTGTATATACAACCTCAACTCATATGGGACTACCCCCTGAATTTAAGCATATTAATTAGGGGAGGAAAAGAAACTAACAAGGATTTTCTTAGTAGCGGCGAGCGAAAAGCATATAGTTCAGCACTAAGTCACTTTGTCTTTATGGCAAATGTGAGATGCAGTATATGGAGCATCAATATTCTAGTATGAGAAATTAATGATTTAAGTCCTTCTTAAATGAGGCCATTTACCCATAGAGGGGGCCAGGCCCGTATAACATTAATGATTACTAGATGGTGTTTCCAAAGAGTCGTGTTGCTTGATCGTGCAGCACTAAGTGGGTAGTAAACTCCATCTAAAACTAAATATAACCATGAGACCGATAGTAAACAAGTACCGTGAGGGAAAGTTGAAAAGAACTCTGAATAGAGAGTTAAATAGTACGTGAAACTGCTTAGAGGTTAAGCCCGATGAACCTGAATATCCGTTATGGAAAATTCATCATTAAAATTGTAATATTTAAATAATATTATAATAATAGTGTGCATTTTTTCCATATAAGGACATTGTAATCTATTAATATAAACCAAATTTATCATAAAATATGGCTTATAGTTTATTTTAATTATTTTGCTTGTAATTTAACATAAAATAAATGTCATTAATTTGATAAAGTGTTGATAGATTTATATGAATACAGTGCGTTAATTTTTTTAAAATTATATAATAGCATGATTATCATTGATTTTCTATGTTTATTATATGCACTTGTATGATTAACAATGCGAAAGATTCAGGATACCTTCGGGACCCGTCTTGAAACACGGACCAAGGAGTCTAACATATGTGCAAGTTATTGGGATATAAACCTAATAGCATAATTAACTTGACTAATAATGGGATTAGTTTTTTAACTATTTATAGTTAATTAACACAATCCCGGGGCGTTCTAAAAGTTATGTGTAATAATATTTATATTATTTATACCTCTAACTAGAACGTACCTTGAGCATATATGCTGTGACCCGAAAGATGGTGAACTATACTTGATCAGGTTGAAGTCAGGGGAAACCCTGATGGAAGACCGAAACAGTTCTGACGTGCAAATCGATTGTCAGAATTGAGTATAGGGGCGAAAGACCAATCGAACCATCTAGTAGCTGGTTCCTTCCGAAGTTTCCCTCAGGATAGCTGGTGCATTTAAATGTTATATAAAATAATCATATCTGGTAAAGCGAATGATTAGAGGCCTTAGGGTCGAAACGATCTTAACCTATTCTCAAACTTTAAATGGGTAAGAACCTTAACTTTCTTGATATGAAGTTTAAGGTTATGATATAATGTGCCCAGTGGGTCACTTTTGGTAAGCAGAACTGGCGCTTTGGGATGAACCAAACGTAATGTTACGGTGCCCAAATTAACAACTCATACAGAAACCTTGAAAGGCGTTGGTTGCTTAAAACAGCAGGACGGTGATCATGGAAGTCGAAATCCGCTAAGGAGTGTGTAACAACTCACCTTACCGCTAAAGTAGATGAATTATATTATTTAATAATATAAATTTTGAAACTTTAGTGAGTAGGAAGGTACAATGGTGTGCATAGAAGTGTTTGGCATAAGCCTGCATGGAGCCGCTATTGGTACAGATCTTGGTGGTAGTAGCAAATAATCGAATGAGACCTTGGAGGACTGAAGTGGAGAAGGGTTTCGTGTGAATAGTGGTTGATCACCAGTTAGTCGGTCCTAAGTTCAAGGCGAAAGCCGAAAATTTTCAAGTTAATAAAGTCATAATAATCTATATATTGCAAATATAAAACACTTGAATAATTTTGAACGAAAGGGAATACGGTTTCAATTCCGTAACCTGTTGAGTATCCGTTTGTTATTAAATATGGGCCTCGTGCTCATCCTGGCAACAGGAACGACCATAAAGAAGCCGTCGAGAGGTATCGGAAGAGGTTTCTTTTCTGTTTTATAGCCGTACTACCAAGGAAGTCTTTCGGAGAGAGATATGGTAGATGGGCTAGAAGTGCATGACATATACTGTTGTGTCGATATTTTCTCCTCGGACCTTGAAAATTTATGGTGGGGATACGCAAACTTCTTAACAGGCCGTACCAATATCCGCAGCTGGTCTCCAAGGTGAAGAGTCTCTAGTCGATAGAATAGATAGATAGATCCGTAACTTCGGGATAAGGATTGGCTCTGAAGATTGAGATAGTCGGGCTTGATTGGGAAACAATAACATGGTTTATGTGCTCGTTCTGGGTAAATAGAGTTTCTATCATTTATGATAGTTGTTTGTTCCCCGGATAGTTTAGTTACGTAGCCAATTGTGGAACTTTCTTGCTAAAATTTTTAAGAATACTAATTAATTTTAATTAGTTCTTTTAAATTAGAACGATTATCAATTAACAATCAATTCAGAACTGGCACGGACTTGGGGAATCCGACTGTCTAATTAAAACAAAGCATTGTGATGCCCCTAGCGGGTGTTGACACAATGTGATTTCTGCCCAGTGCTCTGAATGTCAAAGTGAAGAAATTCAAGTAAGCGCGGGTCAACGGCGGGAGTAACTATGACTCTTTTAAGGAGAACGTGGTCTCTGATAACGCAGAAGGGGTGCAACACCGTAATTCGTCAGTCGTTGTCAGATTCAAGTCGACTCGAAACCTCCTCGTGGTGTTCTCTGGGTGCTTCTATATAATTGGGATCTGAATATATAGAAGTAGCTAATTCGAGCGGCGAAATGTTCCTTGGGGTCACCCACCCCTTGGATGGCCAGTATTGGCGTCCATTGAGCTTGGTCCTGACAAGTTCATGGTTTTATTTGCTAGCTACCTTGGCACAACATCCGAAGAAGGTACAAACATCGTGGGAGAATGAGGAGGATTTTAGTAAGTAGGCGCTGTAGAATATTTTTTTCTGTGGATGCAGCGAATCGTGCATCCTAGATATACCTAGTATCTTTTGAAGATTTCCCTACCTTAGCGATCAAAAAAAAAAAAAAAAAAAAATAGCCAAATGCCTCGGCATCTAATTAGTGACGCGCATGAATGGATTAACGAGATTCCTACTGTCCCTATCTACTATCTAGCGAAACCACAGCCAAGGGAACGGGCTTGGAATAATTAGCGGGGGAAGAAGACCCTTTTGAGCTTTTAGCTCTAATCTGGCAGTGTAAGGAGACATAAGAGGTGTAGAATAAGTGGGAGATATTTTTCCTTGTGTTTAATATCGTCAATGAAATACCACTACTCTTATTGTTTCCTTACTTACTTGATTAAATGGAACGTGTATCATTTTCTAGCCATTATACGGATATAATTATTATATCTTATGGTATTGGGTTTTGATGCAAGCTTCTTGATGAAAGTATCACGAGTTTGTTATATAATCGCAAACAAATTCTTTAATGAGAGAATGCATTTATGTATTTTCAATTTGAAATTCTTGGTATAACTCCAATTACTCAGGTATGATCCAATTCAAGGACATTGCCAGGTAGGGAGTTTGACTGGGGCGGTACATCTCTCAAATAATAACGGAGGTGTCCCAAGGCCAGCTCAGTGCGGACAGAAACCACACATAGAGCAAAAGGGCAAATGCTGACTTGATCTCGGTGTTCAGTACACACAGGGACAGCAAAAGCTCGGCCTATCGATCCTTTAGGTTTAAAGAGTTTTTAACAAGAGGTGTCAGAAAAGTTACCATAGGGATAACTGGCTTGTGGCGGCCAAGCGTTCATAGCGACGTCGCTTTTTGATCCTTCGATGTCGTCTCTTCCTATCATTCTGAAGCAAAATTCACCAAGCGTTGGATTGTTCACCCATGCAAGGGAACGTGAGCTGGGTTTAGACCGTCGTGAGACAGGTTAGTTTTACCCTACTAATGACAAAACGTTGTTGCGACAGCATTCCTGCGTAGTACGAGAGGAACCGCAGGTACGGACCAATGGCACAATACTTGTTCGAGCGAACAGTGGTATGACGCTACGTCCGTTGGATTATGCCTGAACGCCTCTAAGGTCGTATCCGTACTGGACTGCAATGATAAATAAGGGGCAATTTGCATTGTATGGCTTCTAAACCATTAAAAGTTTATTTTATAAACGACAATGGATGTGATGCCAATGTTATTGGTGCAATAGTAAATTGGGAGGATCTTCGATCACCTGATGCCGTGCTAGTTACTTATTAAAACATTATTTAATACAATGACAAAGCCTAGAATCAAATGTAAACGACTTTTGTAACAGGCAAGGTGTTGTAAGTGGTTGAGCAGCTGCCATACTGCGATCCACTGAAGCTTATCCTTTGCTTGATGATTCGAATATAATTATAATAATGGTTTTCCCATTATTATATTATATTAAAATGGTATGCAGAAAAGAATTTTGCAACCAATATGTGCCGCCAAAATGTATCCAATTGACATGTACTATTTTTAGTGTCGATTATAAAATGGATTTCTTGAAAATCCTAATATTGACCAAAATAATGATATTATATGAGATAAATTATTTATTTATAATCATATGAATGAAAATTATATATTGATTTAAAGTATATTAAAAATTATAAATATTTAACATGTTGTTAATATATCAGTGAGATAACACCGCCGCCCTTGTTCTAACCATATACAAATTATCGGCCAACAATCGAGTGTACATACATAACAAAAACCTGTATAGCTTTCCCAGTTGCTTCATAGGGAAGTATACATATATGAGATTGCAAAAAGCTGAAATTAAAAGGAATTGACGGAAAGGCACCAGATAATATTATATTTATCAGATATAAATTTAAGAAAACAAAGTATAAACACTTTTTTATCAAATATATCTAAATCCCATAATCCATATGGATTTTTAAAGGCAATTTTGTATACCGCTTTAGTGCTCTAACCAATATTCAATTGTCGGCAAGCAATTGAGTGTACATGAGTGTGAGTAGCTCTCTCATATCATGCTTCAGTGGGAATTATATTATATGATTGCAAAAACTGAAATTAAAAGGAACTGACGGAAAAAGACACACTATTTTTGGGGATTTCAACAACACGGCGAAAATTTACTAAGTCCGAACATAAGTGTTTATGAAGTGATGCGATTGGTTAATTTACTAATAATGGACAAAGCAAAAATATATTAAACAAATTTCTTCGAGCATATGAAATAATATACAAATAAATATTTATATATATAAATTATATGAAATAAACTAAAATATCTCAATATTAAATAATTTAAAATATTTATTAAATATTACACTAAAATAATACATATGAAAATTGAATATTAAATGAAAATTTCATATATTGTTGAATATTAAATGAAAATTTCATATATTATTGAATTGAATATTAAATGAAAATTTCATATACTATTGAATATTAAATGAAAATTTCATATATTATTGAATTGAATATTAAATGAAAATTTCATATGTTATTAAATATTAAATGGAAATTTCATATATTATTAAATTGAATATTAAATGAAAATTTCATATACTATTGAATATAAAATGGAATTTTCAAATATTATTGAATTGAATATTAAATGAAAATTTCATATACTATTGAATATTATATGGAAATTTCATATATTATTGAATATTAAATGAAAATTTCATATATTATTAAATTGAATATTAAATGAAATTTTCATATATTATCGAACTGAAAATTAAATGGAAATTTCATATATTATTGAATTGAATATTAAATGAAAATTTCATATATTATTAAATTGAATATTAAATGAAAATTTCATATATTATTGAATATTGAATGAAAATTTCATATATTATTGTTTTGAATATTAAACGAAAATTTCATATATTATTGAATATTAAATGGAAATTTCATATATTATTTAATTGAATATTAAATGAAAATTTCATATATTATTGAATATTAAATAAAAATTTCATATATTATTGAATATTAAATGAAAATTTCATATATTATCGAATTGCATATTAAATGAAAATTTCATATATTATTAAATTGAATATTAAATGAAAATTTCATATATTATTGAATATTGAATGAAAATTTTATATATTATTGTTTTAAATATTAAATGAAAATTTCATATACTATTGTTTTGAATATTAAATGAAAAGTTCCTATATTATTGAATATTAAATGGAAATTTCATATATTATTGAATTGAATATTAAATGAAAATTTAATATAATATTGAATATTAAATGAAAATTTCATATATTATTGAATTGAATATTGACTGAAAATTTCATATGTTATTGAATATTAAATGGAAATTTCATATATTATTGAATTGAATATTAAATGATAATTTCATATACTATTGAATATTAAATCGAAATTTCATATATTATTGGATAGAATATTAAATGAAAATTTCATATATTATTGAATATTAAATGAAAATTTCATATATTATTGAATATTAAATGAAAATTTCATATATTATTGAATTGAATACTAAATGAAAATTTCATATGTTATTGAATATTAAATGGAAATTTCATATATTATTGAATTGAATATTAAATGAAAATTTCATATACTATTGAATATAAAAATGGAAATTTCATATACTATTGAATTGAATACTAAAAGGAAATTTCATATATTATTGAATTGAATATTAAATGAAAATTTCATATACTATTGAATATTAAATGAAAATTTCATATACTATTGAATTGAATACTAAAAGGAAATTTCATATATTATTGAATTGAATATTAAATGAAAATTTCATATATTATTGAATTGAATATTAAATGAAAATTTCATATTCTATTGAATTGAATATTAAATGAAAGATTCATATACTATTGAATATAAAATGGAAATTTCATATACTATTGAATTGAATACTAAAAGGAAATTTCATATATTATTGAATTGAATATTAAATGAAAATTTCATATACTATTGAATATTAAATGAAAATTTCATATACTATTGAATTGAATATTAAATGAAAATTTCATATACTATTGTTTTGAATATTAAATGAAAATTTCATATATTATTGAATTGAATATTAAAAGAAAATTTCATATATTATTGAATTGAATATTAAATGAAAATTTCATATTCTATTGAATTGAATATTAAATGAAAATTTCATATATTATTGAATTGAATATTAAATGAAAATTTCATATATTATTGAATTCAATATTATATGAAAATTTCTTATATCAAATTGTTAGTTAAATGGTATTTTCCTTCATAACTGCGCGACTTATAGAAAACGTGACACAAAACCTATATATGTGGTGTGATGTCGAGCGTTGGTATATTAAATGAATTAAAAGTAAGTATCTCATATTCATATGATTTAATACATTTAATATCGGCAATGTCTATTTAATTATATACAATTATGAAGTCTTAAGGTATTTTTAAAAATACATACGAAAATTGTTACGTGAGTGGTACCTTCCTTCATAACAGCACGACTTACAGAAAACGTGGCAAAAAACCTCTATATGTGGTGTGATGTCGAGCGTTGGTATATTAAATGAAGTAAATGTACATATATCATATTCATATGATTTAATACATTTAATATCGGCAATGTCTATTTATTTATATAAAATTATGAAGTCTTAAGATATTTTTAAAAATTCATACAAAAATTGTTACTTGAGTGGTACACTCGGTCATGAATGGTCGATTTATAGAAAACGTGGCACAAAACCTACTCATAATGGACAGTTGATGTTCATTACTTGTTATAGTAAATTATTATATTATAACAATTACCCTATATATGATTAGTGTGTCGCAATTATAACTTGGCGGTGGCATTACTTATCTATTTTAGATAATGAGGGAACTTGCCAAGCTCTATGTATTTAATTTATATTACATATTAATTGGTTCCGGATTTATCGTTAACGCTTATCCCCAGAATTTGTAAATAAAAGTTTCACTGGATTTATTTTATTTTCAATGGCTTCCCTGTTTGCGAATTCTGTAAATACCTTATAAATGCAAGTTATTATTTCTTTTTCAGCATACATTCTTTGTTATGTAAAAATAAAAAAAATAAAAAAAAAAAAACCCTATTAAAGTTCGTTGATGACTTTTGCTTAATATATAATTAACAATACATTTGTTATATTAATAAACTAAAGTAAATTATGAATTTACTATCGAAATACAATTATTTATTTCAAATATATATATTGAATAAATTAAATAAATGGAAATGTGATTATATATTATGTAGGTGAAAAAATAAAAATATTCTTGAACGAAATTTATAATTATATATTAAATTTAATGAATAAATATGTCAATGAACGAAAATGTGTGCAATTAAATTATTGCCATATTCGTCGAAAATAAATGGAAACTAATTTATATATATATATTATTGTTTTATTCAAAAATATATTAAATTGTCAAGTATCATTTAAAATCAAATCAAATCTAATTTGTCTGTTTGATATATATATCAACAGTACATATAACATATGTTGGTGTAAATGCCAATTTTATAAATACATAACTAACAATTTCATATATGAAATTTTCATTAAAGATCCAATTAACCCTACATGCAACTTTTCATAGACACTAGAATTCACACACTATATTTTTTCATATACAATGTACCAACATATAAATTGTCCCCCATTATATACACACACAATCACATTTACCCTATGAATAAGACCAAATAAACCCCCCCCCCTTTACTTTTTCAATTTTAGCCACGCCCCCCAAATACGTATTACTAGAGCTGTATAAGATATCGCAATTTCTTTTTCAACCTGACCAAATTTTGTCAAATCGACAATAAATATCGGAATATACTTACATGAGTTGCACTCCCAACGGCGGCGGCTGCGCGCGCGGGGATTTATTTAAAGACTAGATCTGGTATCGTGTATATAAACTCGCGGACCTTGCTTTTTATACCCTGTACCCATAGGGTAAAAGGGTATATTAAAGTCGCCAAAATGTATGTAACAGGCAGAATTAAGCATTTCCGACCCTATAAAGTATATATATTCTTGATCAGCATCAACAGCCGAGTCGATTGAGACATGTCCGTCTGTCCGTCTGTCCGTCTGTCCGTCCGTCCGTCTGTCCGTCTGTCCGTCCGTCCGTCCGTATGAACACCTAGATCTCAGAGACTATAAAAGATAGAGCATCCAAATTTGGTGTGAACATGCGTCTAGTGTGTACACAGATCAAGTTTATTTCAAATTTTTGCCACGCCCACTTCCGCCCCCGCAAATCGCGAAAACGTATTACTAGAGCTGTATTAAAGATATCGTATTCTTACTTGGCACACCTAATTATATATCAAAACTGGACCAGCTGAGCTGCCCAAATTTAGTCAAAATCGGACAATAAAAATCGGAGATATACCTATATGACTTTTGCACTGAATTGCCAAGGCGACATTGGCTGCCAAGAGTGAGCGAGACAGTATGCGTTCGCTGTTGCTGCATGTTATAGAGAATTTTGCATGAAATTTATGGCGATTTCGAGGATATTCTATTTCATTTAATATAACTAGTTGGTACAGGGTATACTCAATGTCGGCAGGGACGACTTGCTTGCTTCATTTTAATATAACTAGTTGGTACAGGGTATACTCAATGTCGGCAGAGACGACTTGCTTGCTTCATTATACCCTGTACCCATAGGGTAAAAGGGTATATTAAAGTCGCTAAAATGTATGTAACAGGCAGAAATATACATTTCTGACCCCATAAAGTATATATATTCTTGATCAGCATCACTAGCCGAGTCGATTGAGTCAAGTCCGTCTGTCCGTCCGTCCGTCCGTCTGTCCGTCCGTATGAACACCTAGATCTCGGAGACTATAAGAGCTAGAGCCACCAAATTTGGTGTGAACATGCGTCTAATGCATAGACAGATCAAGTTTGTTTCAAATTTTTGCCACGCCCACTTCCGCCCCCGCAAATCGGGAAAGCGAATAACTAGAAATGTACTAAAAATATCGTATTCTTACACCTAATTATATACCAAAACTGGACTAGCTGACCAAATTTTGTCGAAATCGGACAAAAAACATCGGAGATATGGTTATATCCGTTTTGTTCTGAAATCCCAAGGCGGCAGTGGCAGACAAGAAAGAGCGAGATAGCATGCGTTCGCTGTAGCTGCATGTAAGGGAAAATGTTGTATGAAATTGATGGCTACTTCGAAGGTTTTTTATGTTGGTACAGGGTATACTCAACGTCGGCAGGGACGACTTGCTGGCTTCATTTTTATATTATTTTATATGCTCGAAGAAATTTGTTTAATATATAGTTATGTTTTGTCCATTATTAGTAAATTAACCAATCACATCACTTCATAAACACTTATGTTCGGACTTAGTAAATTTTCGCCGTGTTGTTGAAATCCCCAAAAATAGTGTGCCTTTTTCCGTCAATTCCTTTTAATTTCAGTTTTTTGCAATCATATAATATAATTCCCACTGAAGCATGATATGAAAGCTACTTACACTCATGTACACTCAATTGCTTGCCGACAATTGAATATTGGTTAGAGGACTAAAGCGGTATCCAAAATTGCCTTTAAAAATCCATATAGATTATGGGATT